>JANSTT010021549.1:0-44449 GCA_026745375.1 Platyura marginata | reverse complement strand
GTGCATCATATCAATAACATGACACTCGACTACCTATATATAATAAGTATTAGAGATATGACGTTCATATATTGAACCTATCACTATACATACTTAAAAATCCTGTACACAGATTCATCTGTGTACTGTGATAATGATCGAAATGTCGATTAAACAAAGATTTATTAATATTAATATTATTTATGTATGTATGTATGTATGTATGTATGTATTCCAATTTCCTTACCTACATACATATATCGATGGTTATTTGACAAAAGGCCCTAACGAAGAGATATGATAGGGACCGTTTTTTTTTTTTGGTAAATTTGGTAAAATAGTGTTGCCAGATAGTGTAAAATATCCCAAATTACCAGATTTCATAAAAAACCATTTTTGAAAAAATTGATGTTAAGACTTTTTGTCATATCGATAAATATTTTATTAAATAAATTAATGCGATACAGCACCCATAACCCAATTCGTCTCATAGACTATTATATTATTTAAGAATGTACTAAAATATTGAAGGCCGAAGGACAGAGGCTCTCTAATTTATTTTCGTACTCCTTTCCTTATCAATTGAAAATAACAATTTTAATTATATTTATTAAATTAATTAACTTTGACCGTTAATCTTAGACCAGCTGCAATATTTGAATCTCTTCTTACTTATAAATTGATAAATACCTTTAAAAAGTATTAACACAAATAATTAACTACAGATTTCATACATTAAATATAAAATCATAACAATAGATTAAATAAAAGATGTGATAATACTGATTTGACTTGATCTTTTGATAGAAGTATCCTAATACCTCACTAATCACTTTGACCTCAGAATTGGCCAATACTCAAACCATATGCAATGCATGAATAGGGTGATCATCGAAAACGGAACGACAATAAAAATCTGTATCTAAAACCCTTCTTTGCTAAAGAAGCCTCATAACTTAAAAGTTTCAGGTTTTAAACACAATACTTTTCTCGGACAATATTCGTTGCATCACCCTGTAGCTGTATGTACAAATATACAATGTATAATATGCTGTATATACGTACATAGTTGAAGCCAACTATAAACCCAGAACAATATAACTAACAGAGTGATAGCACACATGAATACATCCGAAAAACCAACAGGCAGAAAACACAAGCCACAATCATAATGCTTCTAATCGACAAACTCAGAATTACATTTTATTATCTTATTATTTCATCAGTGGATTTGCCACTTGACTGATTCAACATGATGGCTCTACAAATATATCACATTTAATGGTACATTGAAGTACACATTTCCAAGGCACATCTCTTACACAAAATCAATATAAAATCACCCCACAAAAATGTACACCCCATAAAATGTACAATATATAGATATGCGGGGTTTTAGGATCTATCTATATAGAAAGATATATTTGCGATTTTTATATTTTCTTTTTTTTTTTTTTTTTTTTTTTTTCTTTTTCTGCTTACCATTCACAATTTCCTAAGAACCCCTAAGCAGTCCTTCGCATATACGTACAATGTATTTATAACCCTCCCTTAGTTTCGAAGCACAATCTTCTTACCTACTACTGAATAAGTAAGGCCATAAATATACAAATATAGCAGCTATATACAACATAGATAGGCAGACAGATATGTATATGTATGTATATAAAATATTTAGCTTAAAAATAAAGAAAAATGCCAATACAGACAATTCGAACATATTATCAAGTTTAGTTCAGAACACACAACCCTGGAACAATATATCTAAATGTTTTGGATGAAATCAGATAATGGCATCGGGGTATCTAGATCTACTTGTGAAATCTTTTTCATCACCGACATATATCTTGTTTATACGAGAAGTTGGATTGGGGTTAAATAAAAGTGAAATAGAAAAAAAAAATATATTAAGTGTATGGATTGTTGTGTATATATGTACAGTATATTGACAGCCACAATAATGGCAAGCATAAAAAAAAATGAGTATAAAAGAAATTAAGGGTCAATTGATCTTGTGGCTTAGTATAAATCTTAATGTGACATTTGAGATATGCAATTGTTTAATTAATAATTTTATCTTCAAATCTTTAAATAGGAAAACTGGTCAGTCTCGTCAGTATGACTAGACGTTTTATCTAGATATAAAATACCAAAACCAATTGCGTCACAAAATATTCAGAACACACAATGAATGAAAAATGCCAAAAAATACAAAGACAAGGATATGTTTTGTGTGACAGGATTGCTTCAGAATCAAAAGTTAAGCATTTGAATTTTTGGAAAAATTTTATTTGGGGCTGTCCCTTTTTCTTCAAACAGTAACAGTGAAGGTACATAGTTGCAAAACCAGCTATTTCTTTTATTATCTCTTTGGTTCCTTTAATTCCTAATCTGGGAACCATAGGGCTGCGGTAAAGTCACGCCATCCGTCTCTATTTATTGCCAAAGCACCGAACTCATTCCAAGACTTACCACCCTGTCTAGCTTCTTCATCAGGGAACGTGTTTCTCGATCTTTCGGGTCTGAGTGACCCTGGGGGTATAAACCTTTACGGGTAGGAATTTCATGACGTCGGAGAAATCAAAAAAAGAGCCACTATAAAACGAATAATTTGGTAATTTCTTACATTTACAAGACGTGAATGATTACAACAGAAAATTAATAAGACTATATCTGGTTAGATGCCAACATAAAGATGTTTTATTAATACCAAAAACCAAAACAAAAACATTATAAAATTATAACAAATATAGAAACTAAGAATTGATACTAATCCAATTAATTAATTGACTTGAAGGATTACAAGGCCTAAAAAGCTTTTAAATTATAAAAGGTAGAAATAAATGTATTCGGTTAAAACTTATAAATGAATAATTTTATCTCTAATATGCAACCGCTTTTACCGTTTTTGAGTATTTTCATTCAACCACTGATTTCAATTAAAAACTTTTTATTTAAAAAAAAAAAGATGAAAAAAAACCACCCTCATCCCATATAAAACATTTCTATACTATTTCCTGAACATAATGAATAATAATACATTTTCATATAAATTTTTATTGAAAATTTTACTTTCAAATGCAGAAAATATGCTGTGCACAAACAAAGTTAAAAACTCAATTTCACGTTCTGTTAAACATGTTGGTAAAATATAAACAGTAAAATATACGTCATAAAAAACATTGGTCTGGATTTTCAGATATATTAAATCAAAAATTTTCACAGTGTAAATATACCGCCATCAAAGTTTTTTTTTTTTTTTTTTTATACGGAAATAAGCTCTTCACATAATAATATTATTCGTTTTTATGACAGGCTTAAACAGGCAACGCCATTTTGTAAGCACACGGGATCTATATATGGAAATGGAAGTGTCTAGCAAATAATGTTTCTTCAAACCGTTGGTTTGCGGGCAAATTTTTGGGATTCTAGAAAAAATAAAAGAAATTGTGGTAAACGGACAAAATACCACCAATCCCCCCACCCCGACCAAATTCCCCCTTACAATTTTTTATAAGACGGCTCTGTTGACAGAGGATAGGCTATTATGACAGGGGGTGGGGGAGTGGGGGTTGTTTGTCCGCTTGAAAAAAAATAATTATCAGGGGGATTTTGTTCAAGAAGAATTTTGTCCTAGAACCAGAAATTTTAAGTTTTATTTTGCATTAACATAAAATTAAATTAATTTAAATTTAAAGCGGCAAAGAAGTTTTATCCTTAATTATGTGAGTGATTTGTGATGTAAGTTTCAAACTCTAGATTACCAACTCGTTGTGATCATTGCTAATAATTTAATTAAAAAAACAATATCTCATTTAAATTTGTATACATAAAATCTACTCATCCGCGATTTGTTTCTAATTAAGATCCACTGTTATTGAAGAAGATATAAAATACGTGAATATATAAACCAACTTCCAGCCATTTGGCAAAAAAAACAAAAAAACAAAAAAGTATGGGAGGTTAAAGCAGCAGTAAAAATTTAACGATGCTGTGAAGCGATTCGGTATAACAATGTCATGACGATGTTTATACAGATACCCATCGTCATTATTGGGTGCCGTCGTCGTCGCCATTGTAATATAATTTTTCTCTTCTACGTATCGCTACGTAAAATGTTGAAATGTTTTTAATCATAATCCCTTTCAAAACGTTAGGTGTGTTATTATATTACGTAATAATTAAAATAAAAGGCGACGAGTATTATAGTTTAATGATGGCAAATATAATCTAAGTACATACTGTGGTTAAGTGAACTAACGCTATATAGGCATACATACATTGTACGTACATTATACCTATACATACATATATACATAGGTGCATACAATTTATATGTAGTATAACTCTCAAGTTGCTAATAAAGTTGAGACGATTTTCAAGCTCTTTGTGTGGTAAAACCAAAGTTTTTATAATTCATTATCTTTCGTGCGGAAAATTTAATTGTCAAGTTTAACCCCTCGGGGGAGAATAATCAAAGAAGTTAAATAAAATATTATGTCTTATGTATATAAGGCAGAAACGTCTACGGAGTGACTATAAAGTACGGTAAAATTAATTAGAAAATAATATCAATCGAAGTTTTGTCTCATTAAGCTTAAGAGCCACCCCATCTGTCACTTTTTGCCCAACCAACCAACCCTTCAAATAAACCAAGCATAGCTTAAAATTTGTCGTTGTCGCATGAATTGTACGCCAATTTTGCAAAAACCTTAATCCCTCAATTACAGAGTTAATTTAATTGTTATTCTCAGCTCTTCCCTTTTTGGATGTTTATTTTAGTATATACTTACGAAAGAGGGTTGCTTTTAGTCTGTTTAAGCTTTAATGGGCGACATAATTTATATATTATGTACACGTTTTGCAACGACTACGATGACGATGATATGACGGAACTTTTCCCCAACGTTAGGTATATTATACCCCCATCATGTTACCATCTTATATACATAAAATTTGCACAATCATTTGATCACAGCTCGTGGGGTCGTTATCTCATTAATTAATTATTAAATCACACCTAGACATTATGATGGATTTAATGGATGTTTATACATATAATATAAACATATACATATCTACTATATCTCATTTATGTTATATATAGGGTGTGAATAAAGTTTAATGTTGAGACTCTACATCGATTTAATAATTAATTAAGATCCACTTTGGTTTCTTTATTTTTATTAAATTTTCGTGGATAGTGGTTTAGGAAACTCGAAGTTTTCACTTATTTCTGTTGTATCCGTACATGATTCGAGTATTTATATTGTATACCTCAGCAAACAAATATTTTTCTAACACGAATTGGTGCAGTTAGGGGAAAAAAGTTGAAATAATTATATTTATAAACATTTCACCCTGCAATGACTGTCACATTGTCACACATTGAAGTCACACAACAACACAAAATGGCGCATATCAACAAATTTGTCTTACCGACAAATCGACAAATTTGTCTTACCGACAAATCGACAAATTTGTTAGAAAAGCAGAGTGGTTAGCAACAAATTTGACAAATGTGTTAAAGAAAATTGCAGATTGGTGATACGTGATAGACCCACTGATGTTTTCTCAGTCATAACTTATTTGTAACAATAAAAACAAAACAAAAAATAAATTTTAAAACGCTTAATAGTTTTTCAACGAACCGTACAATACGTATAATAAAGTGCAAGAGCCATAGGCAATTTGCATAAAGCATAAATAATTCATTATAAGCTTAACTAACAAACAAAACAAAAAAAAAAACCATTTTCACGAAGAGTGTCACGCTGATTTAACACAGCAACATTTATTAGATTATAGGTAGCAATAAAAAGAAATAAAAATGAAAATGTTTTTTTTTTGTAGCGGTCTGAAAAAAATTAATTTCCATTTAATAACATGAAAAATAATTTATTTTTAAAGAGTTGTTTGAATGCAATACAAAGTACCCCATCGTTGATTTGAACAAGAGTGTTATTTACACGCGTCGGTACACAAACACGCCATTATTAATACTTGTTCTGCTAGTTACATGAGTAGTGGCGCAGTCGTTGTATGGCATCATATGGAAAAGGAAGGTACTTTACAATTGTTGGCAGGCAGGTATCTCTACCACTATGCATATATGTGTTTTAATTATGTATATGAAATTCTGGTGATGTAGCACTGTATTTATAATGTACCTCTTCTTGTAAATAAACACATAATATATGTATGTATGTACGTACATATATGTAATTCAGTGGTGGTCAACCTATTCTACTTGCATAAAGTATAATTGTCCTACTAAATATAATAAATGACTAGAAGACTAAACAGGTAACCCTAGTATAACACGATACTTCTATAAAGCGTTTTTGCTATAACGCCGTATTGAAATTGCGAACGTCCCTTGTACAATGCGGTTGAATTATCGCATAACACGGTTTTGAAATTTCCAAATATTGATTTTTTACTTAAAATATTCCTTAAAATAGAATAAATATTTTATACGATGCTCAATGGTTAACTCTACCTAAATCAAAAATAAAAAGTTCATTGAAAACCATTCAAATTCAACTGAAATTTGACAGTTGAATTTTTTTTATAAATTTTTTGAAATGAAGTTTTTTTTTAATTAAAAAAATTAGGATTTTATTAGATTTGGAACGTAACCCTACTTTTATATGGGTTCTTTGTCTCGTATAACGCAATTTGCATAATAATTTTTGTGGAACCTAACCTCCGCATTATACGAGGGTTACCTGTAGATTATTTTTGATGGTGTCTATTTTAATTCTTAACTAATAATTGCGTATATTTCTCATCTCAATCATGAAACTCGAACTACCGGTTGAGCACCTGTGCTTTTAGGTATGTATTTGCATGTATTGTATAATACAATAATTTGTTTGTTTAATTTGAAAAAGGTAAAGGATTCAAAAGCGAAACAGCTTTTGCCTGCCGTTTACTTGTCATTTTGATTGTATGTCAAACAGATCTTGTTACGATTCTTTTCGAAGAGCAAATTGTACTGCTAGGATATATTGGGTGGTTCGGAAAAAAAGTGGTAGCCAGTAAACGATTTAAAAAAATAAGTGTATAAATAATTATGTTTACTCTGAAATGCTATTATATTAGAATAACTATACTTAACCTATTCATAAGTATATCCAAGCTACTGTATCAAAACTATAGACAGACAAATCTATTAAATTAGCAATGACTAAAATCAGGAAAACATCCATATCTCGATTTTGTATTATGGTGACAGAAATCTATGTGCCAATATGTATGCAAATATAACAGACGACAAACGAGAAACGTACAGGTAATTAGATTAACTGATAAGTACAAGCTCCAGCAATTATATGCTCGTATAAATATAGAAATCGTGTACTTAGACAGGAATATGGCGATAAACAAACCGGATTGCGGTAATAATCCCATTCCCGGTAATAGGAAGGGAAATAACATGTTTAGTATAAATAAGGTATTGCTTTATAAATTCTTGTATGTAGTGTTGGAAATTCTGCATTTTATCAACAACAAAATCTAAAATATCTCTAATTTGCATAGGATTATCAATAATTAAATAACTAATTTGATATATATGCATTCCTTTAATAAGGGTAAGATTTACATTTATGAATAACAACTAAACAAAAAACTAACAAAAAACATATCAAATGCTTAAAAGTTAAATATTACTGTAATTAAAAGAAAACAGTTCAACAAAACTAATTCAATAACACCTATAATTCAATAACACTGACCTCGTCATATACATTTAAGTAATATTTAAACTTTCACTTTAGATGTTTTCCTTTTTCTTTTAATAAAACCGCAATTTTAAATTCATTTTGAAACATACATATGCCTAAGTAAATGCAAATCATATTTAATAGATATCTCCATCACCACCAATACACACATTAATGAAATGGGCTCCCTGCTGATTTTAATTTGTATTAATGATATCGCCTTACAATATGATTAAAATTAATAGCACCCAAGACAAATCGTTTCAATAACAATAACTAACTGTAAATTGTTAAATGTAAAAAAAAAAACAATTAACAACCTACACAACAAAATACATATATATTTTATAAATTGTTTATGTACACTGCCGCCCACAAAAATTATGTCTTTGTGTAAAATAATAACAAATAAACAAAAATGATTGTAAATTATATCTTCATTTAATAATAATACATGCAGTAGCTATTTATACATTTAATTATTTAATAGTGCTAACCTTTTGTTATGCAGGTAAGATATAATTATTAATTAATCTTAGAAACTTTATACATATGTATGTAAACAAATTTTTATTAACAATAAACATTCGAAAAGAAAGAGTTACAAGAGGTAGAAAGAAACAAAAAAAAAAAAATTAAAAAAAAAACGAATAAATTTGCGCACAACATCATTTCAACAAATAATTACACACAATTATTTTATAATTTATACCGGGCAAATTGCGTTAATGATTTTATTATTTTAAAATAGACAACCTCATTTAAATGTATAATTTTGTCGTGTTTAAAGTCATTAAGGAGATAATTAATTTGTTGTATAATTGGATTAATAAAATGTTGTTTAATTAATATTAACAAACGAAAATGCAAATTACTATAAAATGTTATGTTACAAATTTCAGTGTGTTTTTGTTTTGTATGTTAAATATGTATAAAATTGTAACATATGTAGTTTTTTAATAAATTTATTTATACATGCAGTTAACTGAGAAATTGTATTAAAACAGCAATAGATACATTTGTGTAATGTGCATACATAATTAATTAGACCATTGAATTTATACAAGCAATTCGTTTAAATGTTCTGAGTGTGGTAATTAATTAATTCATTAATTAATTAACGTTAATTGAGTGTATTTGATAAATATTATACCTAGGTGTGTACATACATAGTTCACATAATATCTCAAACCTAATAAAATATATATAAATTAAACAATTATAAAGTGGGTAATTATATAAATATGGTAGGTATTCAAAAATTACATGTATGCACACTAGGAAGGGTTTCTTCCCGACTCCTGGGCAGGGTTGTTAAAGTAATTAGATACCAATTTTGGTAACAAATACTTATGTGTAGAAAATGTGAGAAATTTGATTTTCGTCGTGTAACATTTACATTTGTTACAAGTAACAAATCAGGTGTTTATCGATCATTTGTTACTTTAACAAACCTGATCCTCTGGGATTGACTCAAATATTTCCCGGAATTTTATAGAACGAAATTTTTCTAAAGAATTCTATTTATTTTCTGCAAAATATTGTTTTTTTCTTATTTTTAAGAATTACATATGTGATAAAATTTGTATATAGTAGGCGTTGCGGTTTCTTAGTACAGTAGACTCTCGCTTATATTTACCTATTGAATGTCAGGATTTGAAATATAAATAAGTGGTAAATATAAGTGATAGAGGAAGGAATTTGGAAGTTCATTGATATTAAATGACATTTTATCATTTAATACATGCATGGAATGTAGTTGTTTAACTGCCATCTATCTAGGGCACAGGCACAGAGTTAGTAAAACTCAGTTAGTTGTTCAGTGGACATAGACATGTGAATTAAATACGAAACCAGGCGTAGAATCCCAGAATTCCGGAATCTCGGGTTTTTTTAAATCTCGGGAAATGAGTTTGCACATACAGTGTATGTAATATGCAATACAGTACAATGTTTTAAGAATCAATAGGTGACGTAACAAAGCATTTATCAGAACATATTAAAAAGAATTTATTATGTCATTTTGTTTAACTGTTTTTTTTACAAGTCCCCCTGGAGAAACTAGAGTAAGTTATTATTCATCAAATAATAGAAATTAAAGAAGATTTGAAAATATGCTTAACCCTTTTCGGTCCGCAATTATTTTAAAATTTGATTTATTCCTGCAGACAAAATACATGGTAAACTTACAATATTATTATTCGGGATTTATTATATTTTATATCTTATATAGCTCTCTAAACTAAAGTGTGATATCTTTTGAAACAATCTTCCGGGTGAATATTGTCATGTCAACTTGTGGTTAACATAGGAGTTCAAAGGGTTTAAAATCAATGAAACATTTTTGAATAAAAATAATAATAACAATAATGTGCCATATTTTTACATTTTCAATGATTGAACATTTACAATCTTATATGTACTTTTATTATTGATAAAAAAGCGGCAATTTCAAAAAGACTTAAATCGAATATACATCAATAAAACAAAATGTTACTAATTTTATAACTTGGCAATAAAAAAAATGTTTTCAATAAAGCAGAAACCCATTATATCAGTTGTGCAATAAAATAAACAAACATTTATCACGCGATTATAGACGCCCATGAAAGATCAGCATGCTATTATGTTATTTATAAACCGCACCATAAATAAACATTTCTTTTAATAATCCATTTCGAAACAGTAAACAAAAAGCAATATAAAAACAATTCGTTTTTAACCTCAATAAAATCGTACACAGCATACAACATAACATAACATAACAGAAAAAAGCAGATATAAGAAACCAACAATGAAAAAAACACTTCTGAAACCGAGAGTCATAAAAATGAAGAAAAAACCACTTCGACAAAATCGTATAAAATGCCATAAAACTTTATGGTACGATCAACCAGCACACAAAAAAAAAGGTTAAGTGAATAATTGACTCTCTTTTGAATACTCTATGTAAGCAAATTTTAATGTGATCCCCAGCCCTTCAGCCCTTAAAAGAATTTAAATTAGCTGATTATAAAACAACGCTATTTCCTAAAGTAATTATCAGCGTCACAAGAGAACACACAGCAAAAGTAGAAGGGAAGAAAAAAAAAGAATAAGCAAAATAAGCAACACAAGATGGGGTTTTTTCATTAAGCTTTCTTCTTTCTTGCACAAGAAAAAAAAAACCAGAATTTTCCTCGTCGCCTTTCAAGAAGAGCACTCTGTATTTGCATAAACGCTTTCCAATTAAGTCACGCCCTAATTAAATAAAGTCATGGTAATTAAAAATATTTCCATCCACTTTATACCATTTTACGTTTCGTCCTATTTTATAGATGTATTTGTATTGTTGTGAATATAAGACATACATACATACATTTCTTCATAAATATATTCAGGGCCGAATTATATGTAAAGTAACCAATGTTAGATACCCTATCGCCTACCCAGTTGCAAAAAAAAATAAATAAAATAACGTATAGCTCTGCATTAATTTATGCTATGTACTCTACACACACATACACATATACATATTACAGTCACGTCTCGATACCGTGACACACCTATTTTTGTTTTGTAACATACAATGAACCGAAACAGCGAACTTCTTTGCCTCAAAAACCTGAACAATTTTTTATTGAATACTAAAAACGATTTACTATATTCGTTTTCTATAAGACAGACGAGATAAGTAGAGAAAATGACTTGACATGTAAATGATTGCGTTGTTAATAAAAATGGACAAAAAAAAAACAAAACAAAAAAATTAAAAATTTGATTTTAACGAAAAAAGGTACTGAATTTTAATAATTTTTTTGTTTTTTTTTGTATTTTCTTCTAATTAAAAATAAATAAGACTAAGATACCACACTTCACTAATGATGACTATAATCTTTTTCTTTATATGACTAATGTCATCTCCAAATCGTGAATCATTTGAAACAATAAACCTGATTATTATGTGTTCACAGTTTCGAGACGTGACTGTATATACGTTTTTTTTCTCTCTACCAAGTCGAGTCGCTATACTTTTATTATTTTCCACATGGAAAATACTTTTCGAAAAACGAAAAAGACAAGTTTTTCTTCGTCTACCTTTTTCTCATACTTGTACGTACATATACACAACATAAAATCTTTTTACTTGGAAAAAATCATGTGCGCCGTAAAAGAAGGTTATGTTATACCGACAATATTTTTGATTCTATATAACTATAGTAAAATTAGTAATATTTAACTTGAGAATTAACCGTAAAACCGTAACCGTTCAAAATAAAGATTTAATTTTTTTGTTTTATTTTAACCCTTCATTGCATGACTCTTTTTTTTGTCTCATAAAATTCTACATTATTAGTTGAAAATAATACCTTATTGCGAAAAAAAAAAATTGTGTATAGGGTAGAAGAAAATTATCATTTTTCCATTTGTACATATATGCACTAAAGCAAAAAAATTGGAGTTAAAATTCATTCAAAAATATTTTTATATATCAATACTATATGCAATGTAATGCAATGAAGGGTTAATTAGATTAAAATACGGCTAATTAAAGGTCACTTATGCAACTTATTGCGACATCACCTCCCCAATAGTTCATATATATCGACGCCCATGATGTACTTTCTATGTGTATACCTACATACATACATATTCAATTGCTCTGTAGTTCCCCTTGAGGAAGTAATTTTCTTCATGAAAATTTTATGTTTAACTTACCAAACACAGTAGACATACTTTGTACCAACAAGGAAAATTAACATCGAAGAAGTTCGCTAATATGAGTTTTCTCAGTTATTCTAAAATTGTTATTCTGCTGAGTTTATTATTTTTTTTTTTTTTTGGTTTTTTGTAGTTGGAAAAAGTTTTCAATAAGATTTCTGCCAATGGAAGAGTTTCATGTTATACGTAATTAAGAGACTATCCAAATAAAATTAAATGGAGTTTTTTTTTTTTTTTAATTTTATCGAAAAGTTTTTCCCCGGTTAAGTGCATAGATGTGCAGAGTAAAAGCAAGGTATCGTATATAGAAAAATGGAAAAATTTCTTACAAAAAAAAATTTCTTACAAAAGGAAAAAAGTTTGAGAATCTGTTTTACGACATGATGGTGGATTCTTTTCTACCATTGCCAGTGCTTTGTTCGTTTATCATATACGGATAATACAATAAATAAATTGAGGAAAGTTGAGAAAATGTTAAGAAAATGGGGAACATTTATGCTTGAATATTATAATTCAGAGAAATTGCTAAGAAGATGAAGAATAAAGAAAAAGCCATTAAAAGTTTTTCAAATTAAATTATTAGCGTAAATGCGATTACCGCTGCTGGCATACAACCAAACTTTTGACAGACGACGAAGCAAAATGAATTTGATGGGACGAAATAGAATGGGAGTAGAGGAAAGGGATGTTGCACAACTATAATAAAAAGAGAAATATTTAACAGAGATTTGTCTTCATAAAAGTCATGTTAATTATTGTGAAAAAATCTGAATATATATGTATAGTATATACAGTGGTACAAAGTATTATTCGTACACTACTTTTAGTAATTTATTTTTGCAGTTTAAAAAAAAAAACAATTTGTAAATAAATTTTCAATGATTTTAAATCGTTTTATACCGATATTGACTTTTTTCCTATTTACTTCACCAACATAGCATTTACGACGAGCTATGCGGCCATTGTACTGGTGGTAATATGGGGGTGCATGTCTGCATATGGGGTAGGTAATTTAATGGCAATCAAGGACACAATGGACCAATACAAATATATCGACGTGTTGAGGAATCAAGATAGCGCCAATAAGATGGGCTTAGGGAGAGATTTTGTGTTTACACAAGATAATGATCCCAACCATTCATCACTAAATACTCGTTTGTGGATATTGTATAACATCCCGAAGTGTATAAAAAAAAATCCTCCCCAGTCTTCTGACATAAATCCTATTGAGCATTTGTGAGAATAACTCGAAAGGAGAATTCGCCTACACGAAATAAACAACCTGGCGAAGTTAAAAGAAGTGTTATTTTTCGAATAGGAAAAAATCACACCAGATGTCACTAAGAAATTGGTACAATCAATGCCGAGAAGGCTAGAGGCTATTTAACTTATAATTTAAAATGTTTGTGAAATGATTGAGGTTTTTACCTCGTGTTTTACTTTAGTAACATCAAAGAACAAGAATTTATTAAGAAGACGCTATTTTTTTTTTTAATTATTAGAGTTGTTGCATTGTTTTTATCAAAACTATAGGTGTACGATTACTTTTGACGCTATCTGTATGTTGAAGAAATTAAATCCCAAAAATATTTTTGTTTTTTGAAAATGTTTACATGAACGCATAGCTTCCATTATTTATGTATATTTCATATACCAGTGTGGAAGCAAAAAACGGAACATAAAAAAGTACAATAAATTGAATTAAACTGTGAAAATCTTTTCAACTAAAATTCAATTGAATATATAAATGCCTGTTTAACTATACAATACAATACTCTATTGTCTTGTCTTGCCTTGTCTTCTTTTTCTATTTTTTTTTATTATTATTTTTTTTTTTGCTGCTTTCATAGCATTTATATTTACTTTACTCTGCTTTTAAATGTTAATTTAAAATAAATCTGGTTTAAACGCCTTACCATATAAAAGCAATGAAATAAATTATATACCAAATAAAAAGCACCTTTTTTTTGTAATTTTCTTTATAATTTATCGCGTACCAATGAAAAGTCTAAAGAATTTCTCTACTTAGAAGTAAAAATTGTTTTATAATGTAATGATTTGTTTATATGTGTAAAATGAGCGTTTTTATAAATTTTTATATAACATAAATGCATAAATGGTTCAGTTAACAGCCGAGCTAATGGAAAAACTTGTTATGTCAACAAACAAGTAAATAAATCAAAACAAATGCGCTGACCAATCATCTCATTTTTTTTTTATGGCTGGCTATTTGTGTGTCAGACACATTTACCGCACAAGAATTTTCGATTGCGGTAATTTAGCATTTTGTTGTTTTTTTTTTTCTTTTTTTTGCTTTTGCTCCTACTCAAATTACACATTGCATGCAGTAAATTCTGAGAAAATAATGCAAATTATATACCTTCCCAATTTAATGTTAATTTATGATTATAAATGGAAATTTGTGTGATTATTATAAATGAAATTGTCTTGCATAGGAATCGGAAGTTATTTTTATTCACCTGGAAATTATATATAACCGGAATCATTTTACAATTCACAAATTCTTACGTTTTGTTAAAAAAAAACCTAACTAAGATCTCCGAAAAGTTTTAGCTCAACAGACCTAGTCTGCGCCATTAGTGATTTTGTGCTTTATGAAAGAAAATCATAGAAAAATAAAACCATTCTGAAATTCCCTCAGCTTTTTATCATAATTGAGATTTTTATTCTAGTATGTATCATAGAATTGGATTTTTTGCAGTTGACCGGCCCATCTCCGGAGGAAGGGGGAATGGTGAAAGGAGGTAGAGGAGACCCTCCCGAGAAACTTTTGTTCTGGAGTAGGTTTCGCTCACTCCTCCCCTTCTTCCTAGGGGCCTTCAAAGTTTGTATCAGAAAATGATAATATTGACTTTTCGCGCGTACTCTTAACAAGGGGGAGTGAGGAGCACCCCCTGAACAACTTTTGTTCTGGAGTAACCGTTGCTCGCCCTTCCCCTTCTTCCTAGGGGCCTTTAAAGTTTGTACGGTTTCGGAGGTGGGCCGGTAAACTGCTGTTTACCCAATGACTCCATCAAACGTTCTTTTCCACAAATTTTATAAACAAACTTCACGTACGCAGAAACACAGAACTGTCACTTATGATAATCAATTATGGCTGAAATTCGTCTAGTATACCGGTTTTGAGTTAAATGCGATTTTCAGCTATAAACGCTCCATTGAACGATGTTAGCTTTGGTACAAAATAACCTGAATTTTGATTTTAATAATTTAAAAAGTCTCGTACGATATGTCTTACCAATAATTTGCAATAATAATCTTTGGCTAAATATGTCAAACGCCTCGTAAATGTACAACATTCAACCTTTAACACTAATGCATGGTGATGATTTTATGTAACTATTTTCCCATACTATTTTATAGATATACATATCTATAGTGTAGGTTACTGTATGTATATAGAATCTTGAACCCTTTCATAATATTAACCACATAGTTACCAAACTCAATTTCAGGTTAAACATAACACAAAGTTCTTGTAAAGTTCACTGTTTGGTCATTTAATGCAATTAACACTACTTAAAGACATATGAACTGTCTTATACAGAGTGTGCTGTTGTTCACCTTTTAAGTTAAGTGGCATGGAAGTTAATTACTTTTGAGAGAACAAATAAATTACATAAAGCACAAACTTCATAGCCAAATAGTTGTAATTATTATGGTTGGATTTTTTGTTTTTGTCTTTTTGTTCGTCTTCGTCTTCTTATGCTGTTTCTTCGTTTGTCGAACAAATATTATTGTTACAATTGTGTGTACATACCTTTACCTACCCATATGTACTTAACATCCAAGAAAATCTCGGCATTTATCATTTAAGAGACATTGCCAAGTAGGTATACTGTATTGTATATGTACTGTATCTGTATATGTTGTACATATGTGTATGTTAAATGTCACTCTTCCTTCAAGCTTTAGGCAAATAAATTTGTTCAACAACATGGTGATATTTGTTGTCTTCAAAATGTCAACATGTCTCGTTACGTTATAATATGTACAGAGAGGGCCAGAGATACGTATATAGAGAAATCTTTAGCTAAGTGCACAGCTGTGTTTAGTTGAAATTTGCCCATTAGTCTCGAATGTTTGTGTTGTCAACAAGGCTGCGAACATGAATTTAATTGAATGAAGCCTTCATCCGATCGATTTCATTATGTTAGCAAATGTCGATTGGTTGACTAATTTGTTTTTCAGTAGCATGCAGACGCAGTGTCAATAGGATGATTTTAGGCATTAAATCATATATAATATATTTTGCTATGATTTGACTGATTATGACATCTATTCATTGGTAAACAAAGAGTAAATTGAAAAATTATTTTACATTACATAATATAAGTAAATAGAATAATAATAAGTTATTTAGTAAAAGTTGAACTTAAACTTAATCTATATTACTATGTATATCTTTAGTGCCAAAAAGTAAAAAAAAAACTATATTAAGATAACTAGAGTAAAATCTCTATTAATTTTGAAGCAAATCTGTAGGGAGTTCAAGCTTCCCAAACATGTCATACTCGCGCACCTTATAATACTGCCTACACATATGCATACCATACTTTCGCTACCAACGCCTACGAACAACTCAATTATATTACATAAGCTAAGCTAATACGTGTTATTGTCAATAATAATAACAACAAACTGGCCACCCCAGCCCTTACCTATTTTGGGGGTTCCGAGCGAATTGTCTTTCTGCATACATATCATTAGCCATACGCAATACCCTGTCCACAACAACAACACACCTAAGCCACGTCCAGCGTCAAAAACACAACAAAAACCTGGACAAACACGTTACCTCTCCGAGATCTTACGCAACTTTACATCTTTCCAAATCGAAACTAAAACAACAACAAAATTACGAAACTTGCACTACCGTCTGTCAACAGACATGTTGCACCACGACCTTGGCTAGGCTTCAACAGTAAAAGTTAAGGTACACAAATCGAACAATATGTACAGGAGGGAATATAAACCAATCATTTACCCGAAATATAAGAAAAAACAAACGCCAAAAAATATAGAGAATAAAAAAAATGAAGATTTCAATAATAGACCAAAGAGTTGCACACTCTACCGTTATGGCGCTGCAAATCAATTGTATATAATTTTCATGTATTTTAACATTTGAAACATAATCACTGCATACATAAGTACATAGTCAGTTTAACTGACTATGATTTTTTTTTTAATTTTATAGAGAATCAGATAAAAGGAATAATAAATAAGTTAATTTGAAAATTTAAACATTCTTTATATCGACCTCGAAAACGAAATTATAATCAGAACACTATACGAACATAATTTTTAAATGATTCAAAAATTAAATATTCATTCTAAACTTAGACTCACAACATTAATCTAATACTATTGAGTGTCGTTGTACCGTTTAGTTTAAATCCCCTTGATACATATACCTTTCATTATCCACATACATACATACATATGTACAGTACATATATAGAAAATTTTCTCTAAGCTGCACACAGTATATAATCTGGAAAATTCTAAATAAGATAATGAAAACAATAAAGCCAAACATTAAACTCAACTAATAATTGTTAAAGTTTGTTTGCGAACAGAGTAAGAATTACTAATTAATTCGCTTTTACTCCGTTCTTAATTCCAGTTATACATATCAAGGATAATAACTTCCATTTTGTAACAAATTAACAACCCCTAAGGCTTTTCTTGTGTAAATGTCTATATATACCTATACGTAAAGGAATATAACTAAATATATATATATATATATATGTTGAAGTAGTCTGAAAACGAATGCTAAGACGTGAAAACTTGGTCTAACATGAGAAAACAAAATTACCTGTTCAAACAGAAAATCCCCCGTTTCATTCATTTCTATATTATCCATATAGTAGTAGTACTCAACTATAGGGCGCGTGTATATGCTCGATTGCGAGAACCCCTTTACCTAATCTTGTACTAATCGCAATGTCATTAGGTGGTATTAAATAGGTGGGTTCTATATTAGGGGGTGGTTGGCATGAATGTGGCAAAATAGTAGTATGTCTTTCACACTTCACTATTTGGTGTGTGGTATGGTGGTACAGTAAACTAAATTACATGGCGCCTATATTTATAGGTATAGGAGGTATATAGTATGTAACATACATATATAACATCTACTAGAGGGGTTTCACTAAGGTGTTATCAGTGTCATTATATAAAGGACAATATATGTATTATGCTCTCTTACTATATTACAGCTATATTATAATATTGTGTGGATAAAATGTCAACTATACTTCCTTTAATGTTATGTAAACCGACTCTTTGTATATTGTAATCTATATTTAGTTGAACTGAGGTCACGTACTTTCGATTTCGATTATAAACCTACCCATTACATGTATGTATCTAAAATAGATGTACAGTACATACAAAATACTCTCTGGCTATACTCATAACTTCATTTTCTATATTCTGATCCTCAACGGTCAAGTTTAATCATAAATTTATAATACTAGTGGATTTTACTATGCTCTATGAATCTACGGTTTAAAAAAATGTCAGATGAAATAGTCATTTCTATACTACGAATACCAAAAATGCAATTTGTTTGCGCGAACAAAGTTGGTTCTGAAATAATTCAATTTAAAAAATAATTGTATTGATTACTACTTTGACATCTTGGAATCAAAATCAAAATGGTTACTCTAGCAGAAACCACTTCATATAAAAATAGAGATATAGACTATAGACAATCCACTAGTATTATAGAACCATTAGTTTAATATATGCGATTAGTATTTTAGTAGACATCAATAAATTTAATTTAGTTTTTTTCTTTTAATTAGAGTTAAATCGGGCATTCAATCTGAAATACCTTTAACAAAAAAAAAACTCACCAATCGGCTTAAAGTGACACTCTCAATAAATCCAGTACATACCTGAAATAAAAATAAAAAAAATCGTTAATAAAAAAAAAATCATTTTAAATGTTAATAGTCACAATCGTAAAATTTTATAAAATTTTAAATGTTAATTTCATCGTAAATTAAATTCTAAAATAGAGGCGGCAGCGTTAAATTATCTTTGAGCTAAAGAATTTTATTAGCATCTTTACAGAGAAAATCCATATTAATTAACTTGAATTCTTCATGATTAGTGTAAAGTGACAAAAGTTAAGTAATATCTTTATTACTATATAACATGAATGAATAATTATTGCATCAATGTTAATGGCAACATATAAAACGGGATAATATAGAAATATAGGAAGAGTGCTTATTTGATTAAAATGGGGAAAACTGCAGCGGCATTGTGATTACAAAGTGAAAAGAGAGAAAGAGAGAGAGAGAGAGAGAGAGAGACATCAGTCAGATTCATATGTGTGACGCACTACAATTTTATTATTATTATTTAAAAAATTATTATTTTGTAAACAAAATTTGACGTTTAATTTTCTAACTTTTGCAATTAAAAAATTAAAAAATCAAAAATTAAATGTTCGTCCCTGAACAGGTGAAATTAAATTCACAGTTTGGAAAAACCTTTCAAATGAATCGTCAAAAGAAAACTTCAAAGAATTGTTCTAAACATGTCAGAGTGTATTAATTACAGTACAACTCTTTCATTTCTAAGTATGTAATAACAGTTATGATATTTCTTTCAACAACAACAAAAACACACGTAAAACAACAACAAAATCAATGTTTTTACTATATACTACAATTAATACAGATTTATTACGATATAACCCGAGTCTATATATAATTTATGTGCTAATGGCAAATGGCAAATCAATTAATTGATACCATCGATAATTATTGTTGTAAATTACACGTAATTATATGTTTTCACTTCAAGTTAATGATAATGTAATTGGATTATGTTCTTGTTGTAAATCATATATGTTTATATGTTATCAAACCTCCAATCAAGATGAACACTATAGGCACGTATTAATTTTATAAGTCATTAAACTTAACGTATTAAGTAGTTAATAGGTTAAGAGATTGTAGAACTAAAACGGAAGCGATTAATGTAAATGACTTGCTAGTCTGCCTATCAAACTTATATATTATACCTTAGTAGCAAAAAACCCTATGAATTAAAATTGAATCATAATTCAAGACTATCTTCTTCTGTCTATACTTAACAATTATTAAGTTTTTTTTAAATGCACCGACTACGGTAACAAATCAAATCAAATTTGTGTTGGTATACAGAACTATGTATATTACACCACTATAGTTTGACACGACCATTGAGTAAAGAATAAGAGGAGATAACATATCGCATAAAAAGTACGATTCACCATCACAGAAAATGGCCGCCGTTATCTCCAAGTGCTTGACAAGTTGTGTAGAAACAAAACAAAATTTGTATTGGGTGGATATGTACAAATTGCCTTAATAATTAATACAAAAAATTTCTGTTATGATTAGAATTAAAAATATTAGATCCTAAAAAATGTGTCAAATGTGTAAATTATTGTAACAAAACAGTTTAAAATCAGTTGAAATCGAATAATAACAAAAACGAAGAAAAAAACATGGGTGCATGAACACAAAATTATAAAGACGCCTTTGTTAAAGTAAAATCGTCGGTTTTCCTCTTTCATCATGAAAGAAAATGGCGAATTCGTCATCCCCACATACTATTGCACCCGACGTTGTGGGCTATGGTGGGGCATTGGTATAGTAGGTGCTCTAACGATTCTTTAGTACCCTGTTTCTGACAATTTCTGCACTGTTTATCGCTGATTAATCCGATCTTGTATGCATGTTCCTCTATCAGACAGTGTCCAGTCAACTACACCATTCTGCATTTGGATTCTGATTAGTTTTAGTATTGATTTTAGTCTTTCTTAAAGTATATGATTTCCACGTGATTTTTGTGACTCTACATGTTGTGAGTCTTTCCCATCTTTAATTTATTGTTCTGTTGTAGTGGTTATTAGTTTCCTGTTTAAGAAATCATCTTCAACACATCATACAAATCAACATAAAACTCTTTGATTTATCTAGAAATATGCATATTTTATTTAAATTCAAATAAGTTAAAAATAAATTTAAAAAAAAAACGAAAATAAATAAACACCGAAACATCCACCTGCAAGAATTTCTAAATATTTTCATAAACAATTTTCTGAAAATAAATTGTCGTTTTCATTCAGAAACTTTTCATCCCAGCTCTATAATTAACACAAAGTAATATATCAAATATGTAGTCACAGAGCAATTATTTCTTTGATGTCGCACACCATTAAAATTGTACGATACAATCATCAATTTTACCCAAGAGCAGTGTGTTGTACTTGGCATTTGACCAAGTCATTTGAAAATAAAAATTAACCTGACACAAAAAAAGAAAAAAAAAAAAAAACCAAAAACTTTACTAATTTTGTGGCAAAACTCAAATTATTGCTCTCATGAGAAATAGATGACATAAATTTTCATGATATTTTAATGGCAATTGAAGATGGGCTATGAACTGCGGTTGAAATATTTTTAATGTTTCCTTGTAAATGTTGCGAATAAAATGCTTTTGTTTTTTTTTTCCTTTTTTTTTTTTTTGTCATTTTGTTCAAGATGTAAATTGTCTAGTTAACAAGAGAAATTAAGCGTCAATAAATTTATGAACACTTCTGTGTGTCTGTTGACTGTACTATTTTTAAAATTAACGACGAAATGGCAATTTTTCGGTAAGACAAATTATGTTAAAAAATTGATTCACACTTGGCCTACATTTGTTTGTATTTTTTTTTTTTTTTTTTAAGTTTTTACAGACAAATTGATTTCCATTAGTTCAAATTGTTGGTAGTTAAATTATTCGCAAATAACTTCGTAAACTTCGACATTAATTTGTATCTTTTTGTTAATTTACCAGAGAAAAAGGGCTTTTTTCGTAATTGAGTAATGTCACCATAAATTTATTTACAACTTTTTACTTTTGAATAAATATATGGTCAGGTGTGGCTTCATATAAGGTCATTGGTGACTGTCACTTGTCACTTTATGAAAAGTCATTTTGTGTAAGGTGAATGTCACCAGGTAAATCATCAAAAAGTGACAAAATATAGGTGCCACCAAAATAGATGTCACTTTCGTAATTTATGGTAAATATGAGTCGGAATTATACTCACATACAATAATAGTCATTAATTAATTCATTACACTCGCAAATAGCCGCGACAGTAAAATAAAAACAATAAAATCGTACTGAAAACAATTATTTTGATATTTCAAAGTCTTTTATGTACCGTGAAGTTAGCTAAGTTTAGATTTTTGGTATGTTTGAAAGTGATCAATATAAATGAACAATCACTTTAAAATGATCACTTTTTAATGTCACTAAAGTTACAGTCACCAATCACCTAACATGAAGCCGCACCTGGTTTTTATGTTCAAACTACAACTCAATATTTTATTGAAAACCATTCTATGAGTTACCAAACACAAAATGAAACTATTGACTGAACTCAGCCCCTTTGGTTTCTCTATTTCTTTTCTATATATGTACTCGTATGTAAAATGTAGGTATAAGAAGTATTAGAAAAAAGTTAAATCAAATTCATGAAGCTGCTGGCATGAAAAAAAAGAAAATATTTATCAGACAGTAGGTAGGTGGTGTTACCAAAAAGATTTATTATGGGTGCTGATCTCAATAAAATTTATTTCTCTGACGATAAGAGTTTCGTTCAGAAAAGTTTGATCCTCTGAAATTTCTCCATTGGCCACTATTTCATTTTCATCTAAATATTTCTTATTTACGATATACATAACTAATATACCATCACCAAAACGAAATTGATGTAATTTATTTTCGATTTTATTTATATCCACACTTATTAGCTGCTGAAAAAGAAAAAGAAAAAGAAAAAAAAAACTCTATCTCTCTATTACAACAGCAACCTTTAATCCAGTGCTCTTCACCATAATCACTGTCATCAAGTTTATGGCGCAGCTATTAAGACAGTATGATACGCTCGTCTTTTTATATATACATACGTATACCATCTAATCGTATATATATATATATCTAGCCAACGTCATAGAATACAAAAGTAAAAGACAAGGAATTTTGTTGGTTGGATTACTGGCAAATATCCAAGAGCTTATTCAAGCATGTAACACATAAATAAATGAAGTCACGAAATAGCTGTATACATAACTTCACAGATCTCTCTCTAAACAATTTAGCATACTCTTCGTCTAGAACCCAGATACATGGTCTGTAATACCTACATATCTTTTGTCGTTTTATAGATTCACGTCTTTCTTTATAGATATTCCTTTTTGAAATGAATAAAATGCATTCTATTTAAATTTTCCGATGATTGTATGTAGTTTGCATTAAGGGACCGAACACAATGGAACAAAAATAAATTTTGTAAAAGACGAAAGACGAAGATATTAAAAAAGAGTTATATTTGTATAACTTAGATGCAGAAGTGAAACAGGGTGATGCACTTTCGACGGTAATACGAATGCTTTAAAGGAGGTTTACTTACTAACTACGCACCAAAAGCGCTGGATTGAAAATAAATAAGAGCAAGACTAAGTACCTCCATAGAACGGAATCACAGAGTAGCGGATAGGTTCTTGCTGTGAATGATGAAAAAGTACAGAAATTTTAATACTTGCGTCTAGAATTCCTAGTACCTACTGGAACTGAGGATATATCAGTAGCAGTTCTGGAAAGAATTGCAGCAGAAAACAAGCGCATGGTAAACTGTTAAGATCGAAAATGTACAAAACACTTCTACGTTCGGTACTGACCTATTGATGGGAAACTTCGACTTTAAAAATAGACAACTGTAAACAACTATGCATCTTCGAAAGAAAAGTGTTGCGTCTATGGGCCTGTAAGGAACGAAGATAACACGTATAAGATGATAAGGTACAATTATGAGTTGGAACACCTTATAGAACACGAGAACGCAATTCGCCTCGATGTAAGAGAGTAGAAAAGTAAAAAGGTCCTTCGAGCTTAAGATTTATGGTAACAATAGAGACCAAGTAAGGGAAAGATGACGTCGAAGCTGATCATTACATTATGAACGTAAGAAACTGGACCACGTTGGCCATTGATCGAGTGAAATGGAAGCAAATTGTAGCGATCAAGGACTGTAATGCTAAGGATCATAATCATTATCAAAACGTAAACCAACCGAAACATTTCAGAGGTTTTAACACTTGAAGTCTAATTCGATTGTACCTAATGGAGATGGAGTTCCAGTATTCATAAATAGTATTATCCATCCATGTGTTTATATATTTTAATAAAATGTTTTTATATGTTTTAGATTATGTTTAATGTTCACAGCATATGTATACAGCATATGTATATGTATGTATATGTACTTAGGTTGCAAGTTGTTTGTTTACCCACTCTGTTTATTAGTATTAAAATACTTTTGTTTTTTATCTGATTATTCGGGATTATCCTTTGCCATGTTCAATTCCAATATTTATTCATATGTGGTTTTATATGTAAATTTTTTTTGTTTCAAACAGACAACAACAAGGTAATAAAATTTGCATATCGATGATTGAATTTATGTTTATATATACAATGAATACTAAGTTGAAAATCCATTTTAAGTGACTATGAATTGAATTTATTGACAATTTATTTATTTTAAAATTATCAGATCGTGCAGCAGGCAAAAACTAATTTAAAATTTAATGTACGATTTGTTAATGAATGTTAATAAGCTAATTGAATATGACATAATTATGTTCATGTTTAAAATATTTAAATATAATTTGCATAACGTTAGTAGCCACGACGACGTGATTAAACATAGAACTACATTTTTTTCCTCTTAAATGGAATTAAGATAATTTTATCTGTCAGATAAATTGACACTTGAATGCTATGGATATCGTTTTATGTCAGAAGCGCATTAACGGGTATCTGATATCGTGGTCGTTTAGTTTTTTTTTTTTTTTATTTTTATCTTTTTTATTATGAATACATTTTTTTGTTTTTATGAGAATTAAACTGGTTATTCGATATATTGACGTGAAACTATTAAATATATTATTGGCCATAAAATTTTATGGACAACCATTTTTTATGCGTGCGACTGAGACTTTTGTCTTCTTTTTTGTTTTTTTTGTTGTTTTTTGTTGTTTTTTGTTGTTTTTTGAATTGTTTGTCATGTGATGAGAGAGCCGATTGTAGCGTATCGCATTGCAGTTATATTAAGTTGTTATCCAAAGTTATTTATTTTTCTTTTGAACAGGCTTATCAACTAAATTAGAATGAAGTGGCTTTGTTGGCTATTTTATTATTCAATGCCAATCTATTGAAAGTTTTATTGTTATTATTATTATTATTATCTCTTGATATATACATATGTCAATGCCATATTTATTTCATTAGATTATATTGACCAGTGTAAATGCCAGAAAAAAACAGTTTTCATCCATAATACTTAAATGCCCACAGGATAAAAAAAAATTCTTTGGAGAATTTCTATCTGTAACAAACGGGCCATGGCAGTTTGTAAGTAGGGGAGAACGGGGTAAGATGATTTTTTGCTGTAAAAAACCCCGGTATTAGATTTGTGGAATTCAAAATGTCAAATATTTCCAAGAAAGTAGTTAAACGTGAAGTGTGTTGTTATATTAGACTATTTTTTTTATATATAATGTGTGTATTGACAAAAGTTAATTTAAATAAACCGATACTTCTACAACAAATCTATATAAATTTAACACCTGGGGCATGATGATGACGATACGTCGTAGGCAATCTATCAAATACCCGATAAAAACCAATATTATAATTTAAATCTATGGAATTTTACCTTTCTAAAAAGCTACCACTTGTCAAAATATCTCAACTATTAACAAAGTTACAAAATTTCCTCAAAAATTACCTATCATTTCATAAAAAGCCATCTTACTGCAATAAGTTTGTCATCTTATAAGTTTAATAAGTTTGTCATCATTAAATGGAGTTAATCGTCACACACGACGTAACAAAAATTTTTTATCAATTATCATGATTGAATAACTATCGATAGCGCTTAACCTCGTCAACTTGTCCCTTTTCCCCTACATATGCATATAATTAAATATATACGAATTTTCTCATCAAAAAATTATGCATGAATTAGGCAATACTTAAGTATAACAAAAAAAAAAATACCTAAAATCCCCATTAATACTACTCGAATAACTTAAGAACAACCAAAATAAAACAAAACATTAAAATAAAAAACACAACACCGTAAATATGTTTTGTCAAAGCAATAATCTTCAAAATAACAACCAACAAAAAAAAAGCCCCTCTGCCTTTTATCCACACCCACATATAATTACATGCCAGAAAAATAAACATAATACTGCATGCTGTTGTACACACTCGACATACTATGTAAACCATTAATCCAAACAAACAACAACCATTAATCTCGGCAGCTTAAAACGAGATTATTATCGTTTAGAAAATATCCCAAAAACATTTACAAATTAAAAATAAAAATATTTAAAATACCATTCAGCTTACAATAAATTTGTCAGCACTTACCGTGCTCTTACACTGCCTAAAAATATTGTTTCTGTCTCGTTTACTCTTCGTTTATTAACACGCATAGTTAGTTTGGTTGACAGAACATTTTCATTTTAAATTTATTTATCGTTTTTGGCAGTTAATATTGTACACGATGATGACTGTTCTCACATCCCGATGCCAAAACATGTTTTTTATTTTATCATTCTTTTATTATTTATTTCATTGGAATTAATATCACAAAAAACAGTTTTTCCATTTTTGTTTGTGGGAAGTTTTGTGTTGAAATATCCGTCACACAAACCATTTTTTGTGCGTCTCATGCGAAAATAACTAATGCGAGGGATCTGCTATATTATCCATTTAGTTCGTCGCATAAATCACCCTTTTTTTTGTATGTTGTGTGTTATTTTATTTTTCTTTTCTTTATTTATTTTTTTTTGTGTGTAAAATTATAATATTATGTATTCAAAGCGGATTTGTCAAGTCGTTCCTCCTCCTTCTCCCATCACCAATCGGATATAAAAAGAAAAATGAAAAATTGCTACGTTTTGTCGATCAATTTATGCGCTGAATAGACCTTTTCAACGCCACATAACTAACATCCATTTAAAAAGCAATTCTTAAATTAAAAGGAATATTGAAATTCAATACAAATTTGATCAACAATAAAAAACTGGCGCCCAACTTTGTGGGCAAAAACGAATATGTAAATAATAGGAATTTTAAATAAATGATTGATAAAATCTAAGGTAACTAAAAATCTTCTTCCATACACATACAGACACACGAAACAAAAATCTTTAGGTCCTTTATGAGTAAGATGCAGCTCGCTAAACGAGGATATTTAAACATCAGAAGGGGGATCTTCAATAGATCTTTTAGGTCTCAGTGATGAAGGGCTAGTAGCCCCACAGCTCCCTCCGTAACCATAATCATATTACGAATTAGATATGTAATATAAAAGAAGTATTAACTCTTTTAATAGTAACAAAAATGTCAACACTTAGGTAGAGGTCCACAGCATATGGCGTCGTAAGCTTTACATTAAATGTATTAGTAAATCTTATGTTTATGTTAAGAAATATATGTTCCAACACAAATTAACAGTTCTATTTTTAAATTGATTTTCTATGCCCCAGTCATGAATGTACGGAGGACATAGAAGATTTATTTAAATATCATCATACATATAAGACATTAATCTAGTATAAGACATTCCTGACGCTGCTAAACATCCTTTAGATTTTAGAGAACTAAAAATACATTTTTGTATGTGTAGTACCTCAAGTATTTTACATTAAAGATGCCGCACCGCAACAATGGCAAATAAAAATAAATCACTTAAAGGAAATTCTAACACTGTAATTTAGGTTGAAATTTGAAATGGTTTAAAGGTGATGACCGCACCAGCTCGCATTCAACAAATGCTTGGCATTTTGTCAAATACATACTGTTTAGTCATTGTGATATTTATACTCTGCTTTGGTTCATGTTAATATACATACAAACATACATACATACATGTATAGATATATCTACATATATGTCTCCTCTAAACCACAGCCAGTACAATATCTATGTAATATTAGCTTCATTATATAGTTTAGACTTTCCTAACCATATACATAAAAGAAAATGGCTAAATAACAGCGGCAAAATAGATTGGGTGGAAAACATTCTTGAAAGGTTGGGCTTTATACCCAAAAAACATACCACAAATAACAGGAATATTAGGAATATTCTGCAAACACCATGAATATTTATTATAATCATGTGTTATACAACATACATACATACTTACTTTATGCTATACAAATTAACGGTTCAGAAATAAAGTTTATAATGTAAAATTGTTTTTAAGAAATCTATAGATAGACACATTATGTGATCAGTTTTCTCAATCTCAAACATGTTGATAAATAGAACTGTCAATCTGAGTGATTACTGTGGACTCTATGACGGGTACATATCCATACAAAACGGTACTAAAGAACATTTATTGGTAATTAAAATTTTTTCCAATTCACGACAAAGACTCGCATATAATTACCAAAGATTCTTTGTCACTTGTTCACTTCATGAACTCAACACCGCCGTTTTTTCGATTCCATTAAGGATAACAGCAGCAAAGCTTCTTCATTGTCCGAATCTGATTTCATTTTTTGTCCGTACACAACAAATTAACAAAAGGAACTAAATAATATGGCAAACGCTGCAGACCGTTTTCTATGTGTCGTTACAAGACCGCTGACCGCCGCGGGCAGATCGCACTCTATATGCCGGAACCTTGAGGTTTTAAATCGATAATGTCCTATTGTATGATGTTCTTGCTAATTTATAATACATTCTTATTCTTGTTCTTCTACTTCGAATGAAAGGCCTATTCAAATATTAGGTTAAGCCTTGATATTACGCCATATAAGTACCATAAAGAAAAATTCAGATAAATAACTTTGTAATTGATTGAGAAGTGGTAGGTTTGTGGGAAAGAAAAATGATTTAGGTTCCACATAAAAAGTTTTAAGCCACACCTTTTTATGTAGAACTTAATCGCATTTGTCAATGTAACCACTCTGACGGACAACAAAATGTGTTTAGTTTTTTCGAATATAAAACCCTGTGCCTTTTATTCGAATAAATAAACAACATAGGCCTTTTTTGTTGTTGTTGGAGGGAACACAGTATATACTACCACATACAGACATATGTATACAATACACATAAACAATGAAACGTTTTATTGTCCGAAAAACAAATCTGCAGATCATTTAAACTGTCTGTCATGAGTAAAGTGAAATAAAATTATTTTAACATGCAACGTGTAGTCAATATCGGCTAATTATAGATTCAGTAATTCAGCTAATTTTAAATGGTATGTGAACAACATGTGCTTTTGGCGGTTCATTTCTAATTATGCAATTACGTTTTTAATTGGATATTTTCGAGACGATAAATAATGAAATATTTTGAATGTTGCGGTCGAAATAGTGCAGTTTACAATGTTGGCACTTCGTTAAAATATTTGAATTGACTTGAATGTGGTCAATGCACAATGTTTTCAAATACATTTAATATTTAATTCATAAAATTTAATTTTTGGTTCAGTTCCTATTTTAAGTTACGAGTATGTTGCAATTAAAAGTATTTCACAACATCGTTCTTGAAAAGTTAGTGGTTGGTTAAAATCGAATCGAATCCTAAGTAACTAATTTCTAATCCTATCTTCAGATGGGGATTCTACTGAGATATTGAAATAAAGCAAAATGAAAATTCATGGAAAAAGTAAGTTTTTTTAATAAATTTATTCAATTTTTGATTACTTTTCTTTTTTGTTAATCAAAAAACTTAATGAGGGTTTTCTTAAAACTTTTTTTTCTATCTTAAGTTTGAGGCCCACAAAATTTTTAACACTTGGGGTCTCCACTTGACTTGATCCGTCCCTGAATATAAAAGTTTTTTCCAACAACAACATATTTATTTGCAAAATGTTTTTTATAATATCACTGAATAAAAATTCTTAATTGACCCAGCTGTCAGATGCCTACATTTATTCACTTATTGAGGGATATTTTTGTATGGATGCATGTATGGTATGGATATCATTACCATACACTTGAACAAATTCGCTCCAATTAATTTAGAACGTTAACTGTATACTACGTTTATTATGCCAAATATTAATTGCTCCGTTTATTTATTCCGGTGGAAACTAATTTGGCTCCGATTTAAATTGCTTCTGTCGATTAACAATTTTAAGAGCTTCGTAAAATACTTATTCAACACAGTCAATTATTCATTTTCGCTGTATAGTCAAGTAGCCAAGTACCTCAACTGCAATATAACTAGTGTACCTACATACATACATACATGCAAACATACAATATACAAAACAGCTTTGTATACAAAATATATTTAAGAGCAGCGCAGAAGTAGATACCTAAATTATATAAAAGTGTAAGCAAAGCGAAAAATTCAACAAAATTTCTTTAGATAAAATTCTAAATGGCATTACAGCAAATTCATCCGTCCACAAACATAAATCATTATCATCATCATCATCATCATCATCAATATCATCCAAGAAGGTCTGTTATCGAGCAATTTTCGTTTTTCATGTAGTCAGAAGAAAGATCATTCTTCTCTCATATACTCAATACTCATACTTATCTACAATCACAATGCCTACATCTTTGTTGGCTGATGCTGCTGCTGTAAATTTAGCTCGCCGCAAATATGCCAATAAATCTGCTTTTATTTTGTAGCAGGGAAAAAAGACAAGCACAGGAATTTCGAGATGGGATGAAGTAGTTATCCGATTCGAGTCATTAGGTAAATATTTAATATTGTCTTTTTAAGATAAATTGAATGAAATGGTAAATTTAAGTATTTTTATATGTAAATTTATTGTCAATATTGTGGATATACATAATGTCATCGATTTATTTATTTACCTCTATGAATAGCGCCGATAACTATTATTTTTTTTCTCGAGATATATTAAAGACATTGCGGGCGCCATTTTTATGGTCTTTAAATCATGGGGTTTAACTAATTTAACAGGTTAGAAAGCTAACAAACAATTAATAAAAAGTTTAAATATATGTATAACCCTTAACAGGAATATTTAAGTATAGTTAACCTTTACTCTGTGTATAGGGGTCAAATGGACCGTAGTTATTGTAATATGCGACGTAATAAGTTTTCATACCGACTAAATACGCCAGTTGAATACAAATCACGTAGCTAAAAAGATCATACAAAATATATGAACATATATATGGGGTCAGATTGACCCCTGAGAACAGCCTTTGAAAAATTCTAACAATAGAATATATATATATACATAAATATGTGTACAATGTACATTGAACGTCAAGTTAACCCTTTGATTCGTTCTGCACACAATTGTGTACATTACTTTTAATTTTAAATTGCCGTTTATTCTATGGGATTATAATTTTTTATTTTAGTATAGATGTACATAAATGCGTACATTATCCCAGAGGATAGCGGAATTGACGGATTGACGGAAAAGTTAGAAAAAATTGTTATTTTGCTTATTTTAACACATAAAAACAAAATAAATAATGACTCAAAGGATTAATTAATTACATAAATCAAGTATGTACAACAATTATTTTGGCTATGGCAGAAATTATATAGAGTAATAAAAATTGCTGTGCATACAAATCGTAAATTTGTCCCTGTTGATTTTATTGAAAAATTAAGTTATTATATAGCATTAAAACAAAATTTCCATATTTCTTATTTAAACTTGTTCATTTGTTGAAATCAAAATTCCACCTTTTTTCTGGTGTTTCATACCTTGGTTGGTTTCCATGAACCCGCCACGTCAGCTCCCCAACCTACAGACCAAACACACAGCATTATGTAAATCAGCAAAATATTTCTCATTTTAAAATATAATTTCATTTTGCATCCCCTCTTAAGCACTTATTTAATTTAAAGGAAAAATGTACGTGCTCTCGTTGTGTTGTAATATCAGAGCACATAAATTTTCATTAGCAATGCAAATTTGTACATAAATACAACCCTTATAAATAATTCCCTTTTCATCAGCGTACATAAAATGTGTACACTCGAATAACCTCTTCAGTTCAAAATACATGGAAAAAAAAAAAAAAAAAATTGGAGTCTGCAGTGCTCCCACAATATATTTTTCTATCTATGAAAATGGAGAGAATATAAATACATGCATACATACATAGATAATATACAAAATAACTTTTTAACGAAACTAAATTTCCCTGTCTATTTAATTTGGTGCTTTTTTTATGTGCTGCAGCTTATTTTCTATGCGGATAGACGATTATAATGGAATTTTGCCTTTGGGGAGAACAAAAGGGCGCCATGCCAGCGCACAAGCCCATAAAGATCAGAAATTGCTTTCAAAAATTTACATATCAAACGATAGAAATTAAAAAAGAAAAGGAAAAAAAAGAAAAGAAATAAAAATCTTATTCAAATGGTAGCCGCCACACCTACATATTCATTATATTCTAAGTAATCATTTCTGTAAATGATCTTAATCAATTACAAATTAAAAAAAACGTCTTATAATATAAAAGTTTTACGAATTCTCATAACAATTTTGGTCCTTTCACAAAGTATTCACTATGTCATTAGATTTTTTTCATTTTTGGCATGACACTACTACAAAATGACGCCAAAGTCATCACCCCATCCAAAAGATACTCTAACTTCTTAAAATGGCGTCTCATGTGATCGCGACTTTATCATTTGTGAAATAAACAGAAGCAGATAGCGGAATAATTGTGTCAATGTTTTTAAAGCAAGCGTTTTCCGGCCGCTAAATCTTTTGTTTTGACGATTTTCACAAAAATATCTTCAACTAAGTGTGTGTAGGACTCACTCACCTAGGCTACAGGTATGATTTTATGACAAAATACCCAAATCGCTAGTTAAAAAAAACTTATGTTATTCGAAAAACATGGAATAGTGTTTGTGAGAAGTTTCTTCAAAATCGAACGAACGAATCGGGGGTCAGTCGTTAATGGGTTAATTACCGAAATGAATTCAAAGCTTTTTTTCAGGAGAAAACACCAAAACAACCATCTTAAGTTTATTATATGAACATGGAAAATACTCATTTTCCTTTCTCACAGAGGAAAACACACAGGTCGTTGAGTTTATATTGTATAATCGAATTGAGCAACAAATTCGAAAGTATAGCAAATCCACAAAAAAAAGAAACCTTTGCAGAATGTTGATTTTTTTCCCGATGTATATTTCACATGTTTTTGTTTTTTTTTTGATTTTTTTTTTTTTTTTTTTTTATTTAGATATATTGAAGCAGAGACCGTATATAATAGCTCTAATAACAGTCTTGAAAGGACCCGAAGACACATACTTGAAATTGTATTCAAAGCACACTTCACCCATATTGGGTTATGTATTACTTGATACGCGTTTATCGTACAAATTGGTTATTTATTGGAAGGAAAGGAATATATCGAATAAAATACGGGTACACATAAAACACAATGGATATCTTTGACTCAAACAACATCATATGTATAAAAGAAGACTTTGGCAAAAATGTGGTGTTGCTTTTAAACTAAAAGGCATACGTTCGCATACTTTAAATTCAATCTGTATATACAATATAAATTGGCCCACCGTACAAATTGCTAAAGTAAAGTTTTTTTTTTTTTTTTTTTTTATATCTCTGAATTTTTAAATCGACCATCGTGAAAAACAGAAAAACTTTTCTTTTTTTTTTCTTTTTTTTTTTTTTTTTTAAATTTACGATGCCATGAAGCTTACATATTGCCAATAAATTTATACATGTATTATATAGATTTTTTTTTTTTTTTTAAACTGAAAAAAAAAGTTTAAATTTATTCATATCACACGATCCTATCAATATGCTAGTGTCGAACATCCTATCAATATTCAACGAGTTGAATTTGAATGTGTTGATCGAATATGGAAAAGAGGATACGTTCTCGTCTTTCTGGGCACAGACAGAAAATAAATTTTTTTGCCTAAACATGATCTTATATATGGTGTGGTCGTTGGATTTTTCTTTGCTTCTTTTTAAACATGAATGCAGTTCACCATAGCCATATTACAATGTCTTTTGTACATATACATATATATATGTAGATATGTCTCTTTGAAGCTCATTGTACATTCAATAGACGTTTTCAATACTAAAGACAAAAGTGTATGTTCGATAAATGTCAATTACTGCCCACTGGGTAAGAGGGGATAGACGTTTTGTTGTCGTACGTTTACATTAGATTGTGTTTATCGGTCTTGCATACAGAAGTCTACTATTTTCTTGTACAATCGATTAAAAATTCATCGATTAATGTGATACGGATACCCATCATATGGCTAGTTATTATGTACTTTTGCATATATATCTCTGCATTTACTACTTGAAACTTTTGTGTTGCCAATTATTTTTATTTCATTGAATATGATGAGTTTTGTTGCGCATAGTAAATTCAAAAGTTAAGAAAAAAAACAACTACAAAGAATTTTGTTTGTTGAGAAATACCAAACTAAGTATATCGTTGGTTTAAAGGCACAATTTACTGAGTCAAAAAACAACTTAAAGATTTTGGGTTATATTATACTTAGCACGATTTTCTTACTGTAATGAAATTGCGCCCAACAGCCTTTAAAATATCTGGTTGCGACCTATGAGGTGTTGCCAATATTAAGTTAATGTGTACTAATGAATTAATTTAGTATACAAATCTTAACATTCCAAAATGCACTTAGTGAATTCTGGTTTTTTCCAACGATATGTATATTAAATGAAAATGAACTTAAACAAGCTGACCAGACGTTCTTCTTTGAGGAGGATTGTCTTCCTTTTCTCAACATTCTCCTCTCCTTTGTCCTCCGTTGGAAACTATTGTATTGTATTGTTATTTGGAGGTGATCGATCCACCTCGACCTGTATTTAGATCTATTGTACTCCGCTTCTTACTTCTATTTTCATGGAGCCACTCCATAACCTAAACCTACCTCCTCAAGTCCGGTTTTCCTTAGGAATATTAGGATCTTGAGTGAATTTAGGGACGGATGATCCCTCACGGCTAGTCAGTGATTCCCCAAATGATCTCTCCTTTTGGGTAGGAGCGCCACGCATTCTTTAAGGAGATGTAATGGGGTGTCTTCTGCTTTTTCACAGAAACTGCACGTGCCGCTTTTTTCTACACCTAGCTTCTTTAGGTGTCCCTAATTCACCAATTAACCTTCAACTATCGCTTCCAACCAATTACAAATTGAACAGAATAATAAATTAACAAACTAACTCTCAAATCCGAAAACTGTAATAAAAACCCACATAAAATTTAGAAAAAAAACCAAAAGAACATTAAATTTTTTTGGTTTATTACTTTGTAATAAAAACATAAAAATAGGAAAAAACAAAACATTTTAATTAAATCTTTCATTTATTGACAACTGAATGCCGTCCCGCCATAGTAAGAACGACAACAAAATTACGAATTATTTCACGTTTTTTGATTGATACAAACAAACATTCATTGCCTTAATCTCAATTAATTTAAAAACTTTTGAAGAAATTCAATTACAATTTTATTCGAAAACCAATTTTAAATTTAGTTGTAAATTAATTAAAAATGAAATGTGACAAGGACCGCATGATGTCGCCGCAGGATTTTATTTTTATCAACCACTTGTGATGAACCAAAACAATTTATTTTTATATATTTGTATGTACTACAGTAGAATATCGAAAACTTGAACGCTTGAAAAGTCGAACACAATTTTACTTATATGAAAATCTCTAAAACTCAAACACAGGACTCTCGAAAACTCGAATAGTTTCAATTATTTCTTTTTTTTCTGGACTAGGAAGGGACATAGATATAGCGCTCGATTTATCTGTTTGGTACATTTTGTATCCGATTTCTTCGTCTTTAATATGTGGATTCAGCCCAATTCCAAGCCAAAAACCAATACTTGTGGTAATTGTTGAAAATTTGTAAACGTGCACTTTAAATATTTCCTCTACTCTATTTCATTTATTTATTTTGCTTCCAGGACGATTGGTATTGGACTTTCGACTATTTCAGTCAATGATAACGGCTAATCGTTTTAATGTGTCACAGAAATTGATTGAATTGATGAATGGTGGTTAGAAGGTTGAATTTGATTTAGATTTTAACATAATTTCATTTTGAAACTAAAGCATTTAACGACAGACAGGAACAATATAAGGTGGATGTTGATTTATCCATATTTTTGCTTAAAGTAATGCATCCTCTATACTCTCGAAAACTCGAACAGCGTTGAAATTATTCTGTTCGAGTTTACGAGATTCTACTGTATAAACAATAATACACAATAATACACATATAGACAATTTTATAGCGAATGTCTGACTGAATTGAGTGGCACAACAAAAAAAAAACAAAAAAACCGAAATAATCGATTCGTTATAGGTTCACAGATCCATTAAAATTGCTAAAATTGTTTCATGGTGTCTTAAACATAATACATAACATCACAAACCAATTTTCTTTTTATCGTTTTTGGCATTGACACGGTAATTGTATTAAATTGCTGGCTATTTCTATTTAAAGCTATTTTATATCTTAAACAAATCCACTATGCGTGTAGATTGGTTTTTTTTTCTCCTTTTTCTTTTTAATCATGATGACTGATGAAAGAAATATTACAGTAAAATTAGATAAGAAAGTGTCACCACATGACATACATACCTTATAGTCCATTCGTTCGTTGAGGAGCTTGTGAAGATTGATTGATTTTTAATTTAATTTACTTAATTTAGTATTTTGTAGTTTTTTATTTTTCTCAATTAGATTTTCCTTCTTGAAATATATCAGTTGATTGATATTGATTTTTGCTTCCACACAGTATAAAAATATAAAGTGGGAGCTTTGTTTTCACTTATTTTTTTAAAAATGTTTGTGTTTTCTCCACGTTTTGGACATTTTTAATTGTAAAACTGCAATATAAATGTTGATAGTAAGTCTCATTCGCTCGCTCGGTTGTAAACACGATATTTTTCGAAAGCGATGAGCTGGCGAATTGAAATGTAGAGCAGTGGCTTTGTTTTGTCAACAAGTCGCTTGATAAATGGGCAAAGGGTGAGGAAGGGTCGGAAAAGGGTAAGGAAGGATAGGGGAAGAGTGGAGATACTGTTGTTCACAATATTCGTAATTCATAATGCAGGTCATCTAGGGAATCCAAAATTACCGACATTTTTCGGTTTTTAGTCATTTTATTTGTCACTATAGTGTTGTATTTTGTTTTGACAATTCGTTCAACATGAAGTTAGTTCAGAAAACTGGAGTTCGTTCAGAAAACTGTGCTCATATTATCTTGTAGTAACTTTTATTTTTTTTTTTTTTAATTAAATTATTTAATTTAGCAAAATTTCAGTAAAAACGAAAAAAAAATACCAGTAATTTCGGTAAAGAAATAACCGGTATTGTGGATTCGCTAATGTCATCATTGTTGTGGGATTTCTTTTTGCTATTATTGCTGAACTATAATTATTCTATTTACATTTACACTTTTAAATTGTTACTGGTAACCTTTTTTTAGTATTTTTTATTACTACAAAAATATTAAGTTGACATTACCTTATAGTTTATTTTGAATAAAATTCAGTGAACTAAAACGAAATTAAAACGATATAAATTAGGTGTATTGTAAATGACTTAGCAAAAAAAAATGCTTTTCATTCTCATGGCCCATTAATAAGCGTTATATGAGAGCCGTTCGTCGTGTATAACAACAACTATTATGTTCACATCATAATGAGTTGGTTTTTTTGAACAGTTTTTTTTCTTCCTTCATTTGTTATCCACCACAGTATCTACACTTTGATGTGTTAAATTTTGTTACACAAAAAAAAAATAAAAAAAAAAAAATAGTATACAGCAATCAACCAGTTTTTGTAAGTCATGTTGTAATTAAGACAGTCTATGGGTGTCAAAACACCAATGTAGTAATTAACCGATTCGATTTGAGAATGTTATTAAATTATTGTATTACATATGTACAAATATATACAAATACATCTATCTGAAATACTATACCAATATTAGACATAAGTACGTACCGACAACGATATACCGAGTTGAAATTATGTTACATAATAATTAGTTATTTTCAACATGCGTTTAGGTAAGTTGATTAATGATCAATTTAGTCAGACATTCTAAATGACTTTGTTTGGAATTTAAATAAAAACGTATTACTCCAGCAATATTAGTCAATTATATTTAAAAAAAAAAAAAATCTTCATATATATATATATCGATCTACCCAAATAAGAGTATGAGTAAGGTCAGTACTGGAAATTTAAAATAATATAAAAATACTACGCGCGAAAGTTTAAAATTTTGTCCTTTTTGAAAGAATTAACTACAAAATCAAATATTAGCCGTTTCAATCATCACTCTCTAGAGTCGCCCCTGATTTTATTGTATTTGCATACATACATAATGTACATAGAAATACTAGAGATATACATACATATACATTCATACCTCGATTTGCACGGTGAATACGATTCACGACAAATCCAGGTAAATCGAAATCGTGTAAAACGAAACACAACAACACAACATGCAATGAATGCGTTTAATATAAAATAATAGAAATATAAGATTTTTTTTTAAATTAACAAAACCGTGTTAATTAATTGCCGTCCAAATCGAGGGATAGGTGTATTTTAATAAAAAAAACATTTCACTGAATTCATACTATAAGAAATACATATTTGAAATTTTTTCAACCAAATCAACAATAATTTTTTCGACATTTTATTGATTGTGGTATGTATAATTGTACAATGTACGTATATAAGAAATACCCAGCTGACTTCCTTCATCGGTTTGGTTTTGAGTTTCTCATTTATCCAATCGATGTAAAATGAGTCTTGATAGCATATAGGGCCTCATAAAAGGCTCGACATATATAAACGGAAATAAAAATTAAAACAATTTTCTGGTATATAATAAAAATTAGTTTATTCTTACATTTTTCATAAAACCATTTTATTTTTACTTTTACATTGTTATGTACAAAACGGGTGGAAATAAAGAATAAAAATAAAAAAAAATTGTGAAAAGTCCTTGATACAAAAAGCTTCAAATTACCTTCAACTACCCAGCTTTTAATGTTTTAATTAAGAAATTAATTGCGGAATATTTTGTAGGCAAAGAGACGATACTTACACACACATACATAATATTGTGTTATATATTTTCTTGGTTATGGCTTTCAAGCTCATACATACGCCCCTATACGTTCAAAGATATACGTTTTTTTTAGTGGGAACCGGAAACACTGCAATTAAAAAAAAAAGGGAAAAAAAATTGAAACCTTTTTATTACCCCTCTAGCTAGCTAATTTCAACAGGCAATTATGTCGACACATACTTTTGCTTGCGCTAGGAATAAGTATTGTAGGTATTTATTTGCTGTTGGTATTATAGCCCCCCCCCCCATTAATAGAACTATGTTTAAATAAGCAGAATGTCACCCCAAATATAGCCAATATTAGGTTTGAATGATCGTTGTGTGACCTCATTTCCCTAAAGTAATGAAAATACGAGCTTTTTGTCATGACATGGCAAATGGAAAAGAAATCAATTTTATTTTTTTATTACACATTGTGGGTTTGCTTTCTGTAAATGTAAGACGCACTAAATTGTAACCGTAAGAACAATCTTCACAGCAATTTGAATCCACTTTAAATGCTGTTTATAAAAATTTAATACAGTTAGGCCTCGTATAACGCGAATGCTAATATCTATATAGAAATGGCGTGTGATATAAATCGCGTTATATGACACTTACATTACATTCGAAATGTAGAGAGAGAGTAGGTTTCGAAACCTGACACTACGCAAAAATTATCTATGCCTTACATTTACAGTGCTGTGCATAAAGATAGGTGCAAGGCAAATTTTGTATGAAAAAGTCGTTACTAATCGTTACGTATCTTTATGCACAGTACTGTATGTGTACTAAAAAGTAACTCCCCCAATATAAATTTGTAGAGATTCATAGGAATTTGTAGACCGCGTTATATCGAAACCGCGTTTTACGAGGGTTTACTATATATTACACAATTAATGTCCATTTCCATTACATATCAAATACATTTTCATCTTATCAACGCAAATTTAATTTAAAAAAAATCCTCCGTCCAAAATTCCTACTGAGTACAACTTTTGGACACCGATAGAACGTTTTTAGAACCAATATCAAAATCATCGAGTGGTGTGTCTTTGAAATAAAGCGATTTTTAGTTTTCCATTGTATTTTCGATATTTTTCAACGTACATTTTCCACCAAATAGAAAATGTTGGCAAATTAATTTAGTTACAATTTTAAGCGTAAATTTACCAGAATAAGGGAGAATATTAAAAAAAAATAATATACATGTATAGTATGTACCGATACATATAAATAAATAATAAATAATAAAGAAATTGAAAATTTGGAAAACATTTTAAAAATATCTTTTAAACTTCATTGAATAATGACCAAAAATCTTACTGAAAACTTTTCAATCAATTTTCTACACCTCCCTTCGCTCTCTAGTCTCATCTCTAATACAACTAATTACAGTGTTGCAATTTATTTCGTACATAATTTTTTTGTTTTTTTTGTTTCATTTAATAAATGATTTCCTTGTTTTCGATGATTAAATTAAATTATTAATTCAAATTGTGGGTGGGCATAAGACATAGTTATGTACATTTTATTTGTTCTATGGATATGTTGAATTTTTGGCTGAACATAAAATATTTTGAATGGACATTTTGTAATGTTGTTTTGATGTGAATGAGCCAGAATTTTGAATTTATGCGATTTTTTTTTTTTATATTTCATTATAAATTAGAATGTTTTTGCATTCAATATGGGTGATATATTTTGATGGAGAGGACATTAACCTTTTGCTACCCGGATATAAATTTTGATTATACAACAAAAAAGAAAATAAATAAAAAAATAATTTAAATAAAATATTTTGTTTCTTTTATATTGTGTAGTGTGGAATTTGTAAATATTTTATAAGAAATGTATGAAACCGATTTTTGTTTGTTTGTTTGAGAAAAATGTAAGTAGGTATGTATACTACAATACATATATTCTTTAGCTATATATTTAAAGTTTAATAAACAAGTTATTTACGAACAATTTTTTAAGTGTGTTTTAGAAATATTATTAATTCAAAAAATTCTAAAGAGAAATCTTTTTTTTTAGAATCAATGATTCATAGTGTTTAAATACACGTAAAAAACCCGTCAAGGATACTTTTACAAAATCAGACAGATTTTTTCACTGATATAAAAAACCATTATTGTGAATTATAATTTTCTCACCAATTACTCCCACGCCACCGTCTGTCCTTTCATTCCATTCCAAGTAATTATTATCATTTACTTAAGTTTAATTTGTTTTTTGTTTATTTTTCAAAATATAGTCGTAACTATTTATATTACTACATTATAGTTACTACAACAGTAAATAATAAGGCAATTAAATAACGCAATTTTCTAATATAAATTTTAATTGACTGAATAACAAGCGATAGTTTTATCTATTAAAAGCAATCTAAGAGAAAGTCAATAAAAGTTAGTGTCAATTACCATTAATTTTCCACTTAATTTACTCGTTGATGTAATTTTATTACTTTAACTCATCCACTACTGTTATTTTGTTTTTCTTTTAAATATTTTTAAGATCCCTAAAACAAAAAAATTTCCTTTCTTATATAGATTTAATTGCCTATCAATTTATTTCTGAACAAATTATCTTACAATTTTACAATACAAAGTGCTTGAAATTTATAAAATACCGGAATTTCAGTTGTCAGTTGAACGACTAATCAATGAATATTCGAATAACTTTCAAATTCATTTAATTTAAAAAAAAAACAAATGCGGCTATTAAAAATTTCAACTCTATTTTTACAAACCAACAACATTCTGGTGTGTACACACCATAAGAGTTGGAAAACAAAAAAAAAAAAAAACAAAAAAAACTACTTAACGATTCTAGTGATGCAACACAACCAGGACGCAAGGAATGCAATAAAAGTTATTCATGCGACAGAGATTCCTTTTTACATTTATTTTGTTCGTCGCCACATTTCGATCAAAATAAAAAAACAAAACAAAAACAATTTGGAATGCCTTTGTGTATTTAATACTTAGCAATTTTTATAGTTATATTTTTTTGCCCTTAAATATTTTCCAATCAAATATTTAAGACTTGTTTATTGTTAACAGTTTTGCTTATTTATGGCAATGGACAATGCCATTACATATTAATTCTGTGTGACATAAGTGGAATAATAAATTCCGATGTCACCTACAAAAAAATCTTTATTGAAATATAGTCATGGCTGCGATGTGGTATAAAAGGCAACAACAACCACAACAACAAAAAAACCAATATGGTGGAATGACATGTTGCCCCAACTGGCGGTTATTATTATTGCGGTTTGTTTTAATAAAAATTCTGTCACTTGAAAATAAAATCGCTGAATTTCATATGATTTATGATGACAAGAAGTTGTAGCAAATTTGCAAGTTTTCAAAAGTTGTGACAGAAATCACTTTTGTCTGGTTGTTTTTTGTTTTTTGTTTTTTTTTTGTTATGAAAAAGGAATAAAACGGAATGACAAAACAAGACTGAATTAAACATTTTAGTTTTTTCTTAACCATGGATCAGGTTATTTGTTAGTTTTTTTTAAATCGTGTTTTACAGAAACACGATTTATAATGTACACTAATAAGGACATAGTTTTTCTATATACGTATACAAAGGCATTGAAATTACAAGACACGAAATAAATAATTGATCATAAACTCCAAAATTAAATTAAAGTCAGTTACATAGTAGATTACATAGATATTTACCTACTACATAACATTACATACAATAAAATGCCTGCTCATTTAAGCGAGAAAAAAAAATGAACAATATAAGATAATTTATTTCGTTTTTACGAAAGATAATCCAAATACTGGTAAAAAATCTTGTCTTGTCTTCTATATAACAAATCCATATTGATTCACCCCTAGGTCCTACAAAAATATTACAAAAAAATCTAAAGACGCAAAACTGTAATTTTTTTTTTCAATGTTTCTCTGTGTGTGAGAACACTGACATCCAATTTTTTGCTTCATCTACCAATGAAATAATTTCCTGCCGTTCCCACATAAAAACCATTCATTTTCTCATGAACACAAAAAAACATTACACAAAAAAAAAATATTTTCTTTTTATATCCCAAAAAAAGCTTCGAGGCACACAGCTCTCCATTCAAGATGCATAATTAAGTCTTTATGTTTGTATTTTTATAAGCAGCAATAAAAACCAATTTGAAGTTCTTTTTTTATTGAATATATACTTATAAATAACATTGAATGGATTTTTTTCCTCTACAGTTTTTTTGTTTTGTTTTTTTTTTTTTTATTCTTCTGAATCTACTAAATTAACATTTACACCCCCTTGTGTTGTTTTGTAACCGAATTTTCCATTCTCGTGCTTGTTGTAATGTTTTGTGTGTAACCGACTAAGAATAAATCAACAAAACTGTTCTGGTTCTGTTAATCGAATATCGAACTATCGGTATATCGAATATCGAAACATGCCAACCAATCTACCCTTAAATCATGTAGAAAGAGTACAAAATGGGTTTCGTGGTATTAATCTGTGATGTCTTATAAAACATGAAATCACATAGATAAATAGATTTTAGATTAATTCTTCAACATGAACATTATTGACTGCTGATCATTAACAAACTGTATATATGTATATACACTCAAAAAAAAAATATAGCAAAAATCAATAAATTATTTTATAAATTTAATGAAGATTTTGTGTATGTCTGAAGAAATTTTTCATTAAAACAATAAATTGCATTTGTTAAAATATTGAGATTTTGTTATAGGTAAAATATATAAATTATTTCATTAAATTAATAAAGATTTT
>JANSTT010021538.1:0-44451 GCA_026745375.1 Platyura marginata | reverse complement strand
GAATACATATCGGGTATATTCTTGACATACGAAAAAAAGGATAAAGTATGTATAAAATATATGGTATTTAGTCGATGCGCATCAGATTTTGCGTCGATTTCGAAAAAACCAAAGTCCTTTCCATTGGGCGAATATCTTTTAAACGGAAAAGAACCTGGAAAGAGATGAGATGTGTTCCTTCTTTTCGCCGTATATAGATGAGGCCGCACAATAAACGGGCGGAGCCAATAATCATTGTTAAAATGGGATAGCAATAGATATCAATACAATTACAAAATGGATAAAATACAAATACAGGAAATATATCTGTATGTAGGTATATGAATATATGAATATATGGATATATAGTCTCTTATTCTACCGATATTTTCAAAGAAGCAATACGACGGAATACCCGTCCCCATTTGAGTTATATTCATGAGCACAATGTACCCTGAATACAGCACGAAAAAAAAAAACACAACAAAAATCTTTTTTCTACTCACGGAGAGAGGAATACTATATGTGAGTGAGGCGAATTAGTCAACTGCTGGTTATATGCCAGACAACATCGTGAGGTTTTTTATCGAATACGGATAGTCCACATTCAATACCGTTTGTATATCATTTAGTCACTTGACGACTGCGACACAATACGTACATTGACCGTGTGATTTTTTTCGTCAATTGATATTACTTGTAATTAGTCTGTTTGAACATTATTAGTAGTATTATACCGGAGAAATGATAATTGCTAGAAATTAATTAATTTAGACAAATTCGAGGATTTTTCAAAAAAAAAAAAAAAAAATTATTTTAATTTATTTTTGTTTTGATCGTTATTTTTTTTTTGTTTTCGTCCTTCTTTGGCCATTAACAACTACTGTTGGTCCTTCGGGTGAATTGATAGGGGATAATCCAACAAGATGCTTTTGGAACTTCTTGTGTGTTAATTAATGATGATAACAAGTGAAGTCGTTGCGTGGTACTTGACAAAACGACAATGTGTGTTTTTCTTTTGTTATGGTTTTTTTTGTTTCTTCGTTTTTGTTTTTTTTTTTTGGGATTTATAAAAAATGAATGAACATAAATAATTTTCATAGAAAAAGTGTGCTCAACCCAACAACACATTAGTGGATTTTTTTGTGTGTGGTGATTTTGAAATTTTTTAAAAATAGAAACATGGTTGTTGTTTATATGTTTTGTTGACATACATTTTTTTTTGTCATAAACAGTGGAAAAATGTGTTTAAGGACAAATCAAAAAAAATTTTTGGTCTTGTCATGATGAATGAAGTTTTTTTGGTTTTTTTTTAAAAAATTAAAAAAAAATTATATTTTTCGCAATAAAAAAAAAAAACTGTCAAAAAAACAAGTTGCTAATACTGATTATGTGTTAGTAGTGAAAAATGATAAAAATAGTGATGTAAAAATTTTTTGGTGAAAATTTTTGTAAACAAAAAAAAAAAAAAAATAATTAAGATTTTCCAAAAACAACCAACAAATGCATCAAATTGTTTTGTTTTGATATTTTACGCTCTACTACGAAAAGAATAGAAAGGAGCAATTTTTTGTTGCCTGTGCTCACAATATTAATATAAAAAGTGTTATTGTTTATTAATCACGGCCTATTTAACGAACGCACCCTCTTCGGAGGGTTTTAGTGGGCTGCAAAGTCTACAGAGTCTGGTTGGTTTGGAGGGTGTTGCCTCCAGACAGCAGGCCCGAATGCAGCCAACATTACCCCAAAGTGCTGGCGCAGCCGATATGGATTTGCCGGCTGTACAATCAATGGATTGGTTATTCAAAAAGGAACGCATTTATTTGTTGGCACAATTTTGGCAACAGGTAAGTCAATTTTTTTTTTTTTTTATGGGTGGATAATTTCTGTTTTTTCTTTCATTGTTGAATTGAATATCGGTTTGAAGTAATTACTTACTTCAACTTTTATATGACTCAATTAATTGGTTACCTTAGTGTAACTCCCATTTCCACTTTTTTGAACAAACATCATAGAAATTATGCTGCAATTATACACCTTTAGTAGTTTTTGATCATAAAATTTTTTTTCTAAAAATATGTCCATTTCCTGAAAAGAATAAAATAATTTACTTAATAAAAAAAAATTAATTATTAAACATCCTTATGAAATTATATCAAATAAAACATTTCAATTGTTCTACAGAAGACAATAAAAATGAATTGTATAAATGTGAAAATTTGGATAGATTTTTAATACTCGATATAGTGAGCCCTATTCATGACGTGTTTCGTAGACCTAACAATTTCGACCTAAGATCCTTAATTTAAATAATAATTTTGACCCAAAATCTATAATTGAAATAATTAGATTGCTAAATTAAAAACTATAACGACCCACTTGTGGAGATTTAAATTAAATATTAAAAATATATATTAGGTCTATTTTCAATTGTCTTAATAATTTATAATGAAATTTCTAAAACAGAAAATATATTCTACTAAAGCTCAAGACAATTTCTTATTAAAATATTAAATTAAACGTGAATTTTAATAATTATTTCAACGTTAAAAAAAAAATATAAAAATTCAGTTAATCAATAAATTTCGCCCACTATTATCATCGCCTAACCCGAGCAATTTGTCAAAAAAAAAAAAAAAAAAAATTAAAAAGAAAAAAATTTACCAGTTCATGGTTCATTTTGATCTCTTTCATTCGATTCGGACACATATATCTGGGGTCTTCCTAATGAAGCAATTTAAAAGTATGTATGAATGGTTGGTAAATCAATAAACATAACTTTTTTTTAAGAAAAATTTTAGAAGAAACAACATAAATATTAGAAAAAGCGCGACCATATACACATAATTACATACCTGCTTAATTAAGCACGCGTTAAAATAATTTATTTGTTTAGAAAATCAACCGAAAATATTTTCTTTTTATAATTACATATTTTATATTTTATAAGAAGCAAAATAAGAACAACAACAACAACAAAACACACGGCTACCTGCTTGAAAGTTTTAAAGATTTTTGTTTGGTTTTTTTTTCTTATTTTACCTATTATCTCCTATTCATGATTTATCGGATGTCATTTATTGATTTATTTCCAAACAATTTTCTAAACTAAATTTAAATTTTATATAATCTCAAAATAAATAATATGATCTTTTAAGCATAATATACCAGTTTATTAATTTTAATACAAAAAAAAAGAAAAAAAAATTTAAAAAAAATTAAAAAAAAAAAAAAACAAACACCAATAAGCAAAATTTAAACAAAAATTAATAATATATTCATAGTCGAAGCTATTAAAGCTCAATAAAAATTCATCAGCCTTGTTTTTAAGAAAGATTACTAATTAATTACGATTAATTATCTCTCCTCTCCTCTAATATGCATATGCATTTTTAAATAGTTTTGTTATTTGCTAATTTTATGTTTTCATAATACACGTAGATTAAAAACCAAAAAATTTTTGACACATAAATAATATGCTATTGGTGGCGTGGGTGTTTTGTTATGTTTCCTAAATTGTTTATAATAAAATAATTAACAGCTTTTTATTGATTTTTGTTATTGTTGTTGTTGGCCGTTTTAAATTTTTCTGTTAATTTCCATTTTTAATGGTGTGTTTTTTGTGTTTTTGGTTTTTTTTTTTGTGTAACAGTAGCAAAATGAAATTAAATATTTTTTAGTGTTTTATTATATCTGATATTTCATAAATATTTCGTTTATTAAACTATAACTGATTAGATCTGAAACTGGCTACACTTAGTATGAAGATGTTTATTATTTAATTCAATTCTCAATAAGAATCGGAAAACAATGTCGAATGACGGGATCTGTTTAAGGCTTTGAAACATACTTAATACTTATGTAGAATATTTTTATTAAAAGCTCAATTAGAAGCATATTGATAGTTATTTGACGAAAGGTCCTAGCATCAATTTTTTTTTTTAAAATGGTTTTTTTATGAAATCTGGTAATTTGGGATATTTTACACAATTTGGCAACACTATTTTATTGAATTTCACCAAAAAAATATCTCTTCATTGAAATACAGTGTAGTTTTTTCTCCTCTTGTCAAATAACCATTTTGTACTTGTTTAAATAAATTACTCAGGCTTTAACAACAATTATAACTTCTCAATTTGGAATGACAAGATCAAGATTAATTTATTTTTTATAGAATTAAATTTTTCATTAGGCGCCTGGATTTTAGACTTTATCAAATTCATGAAATGTTGACTAAAGTACATCTTTAAGATCGTTTTCACTAAATTCTAATTCTATTTTATTTGAATTGTCAATCTAGCTTGTATTATCATCATATCAGTAAATGGTAGATATCATGAATTTGCGCGCCCCTCCAATATAATACTTAATAATTTTGCTATAAATTTAAGACGTAAGTAATTCTTAAATGTACCATCAAATTAAGAATAAAGAATATAATTATGAATTTTCTCTCTCTCTCTCTTATTAAAAAAAAACCATAATTACGAATATTTTTATATGAATGTTTTTGTAATTTGTGGAAATGCATTTGCCAGAATATTTAAATGTTTTTTTTTTTTTAAATTTGAAAAGTTTATAATCATTAAATGAAGGTCAAAATGTATTTTATAAGTGGTTGTAGTTTTTGGTAGAAAGTTCAGTCAGCACCATTTCTCGTATTAATTGTTCATTAAAATTTTATTGCAATTTTTTTTTTAAATTTTATTGCCTTGATTTATAACTTTTTAATTCAACTAGTTCAATTAAACTACATGAGTACATTTATTATATTTACATAATATTTAAAAAAAAAAGAAATTGGACAGGTGATTGTATTAACATTCATATCAATATATCAAATGTCTCGAGCAGGTTAATTACCTCATCAAATAAATTTAATTATATACATAAAATTGACATTTTTCCTTATTTGATATAAATTACAATTCGTACCACCTGCCATTTAACGTATCCGTACAATAAAAACTTATCGATATAAATGAAAAACATTTTATTTCTTTACACCCTGTGTAGTGTATGTGTTGGCAATAAATTTTGTTGTAACATTTCAATGTAATTGTTAAGTAGTTAAGTATAAGATAAAATTTAAAAAAAAAAAAAATAAACACAAACTCGGTAGGTATAATGACATCCGATCATTTTGCCAATATGCCATCGTTATGATGATGATTCAAAAAATTACTGCGCCAATATTTTTTTTTTTTGTTTAATGATAATGATGATGATGATTTTTGTTCATATTTAAAATTTAAAAATATACAGTGGTACAAAGAATTATTCGTATACCACTTTTATTAATATATTTTGTGCAATTTTTTAGAAAAAATAGAACACAATTTCCAGAAACATAAAATTTTCTTGCAATCTTTTAAGGAAATATATCGTCCTAACATCAATTTTTTCAAAAAACTTTTTTTTATGAAATTTAATAATTTGGGATATTTTGCACTATCTGGCAATACTATTTTACTGAATTTCACGAACAAATATGATTTTTTCTAAAAAATTTTAATAGTAAGAATTAGGGCTTTTTCCCAAATAACCATTATGTTAAAAAAATCATTTAAAATGTTTAAATTAGTTTTATAAAAATTTGGTGTACGAATAATACTTTGTGCCACTGTAAATATAATCAACAATGTCTGTATAAAGGTTTCAATAAAAACAAGACAAAAAATTTCCAAAAAAAATCTCCAATAAGCAAATTATTATTTTGAAAAAATTTGGTTTATTTTATATAAATTATTTCCTTTTGTTTTTAGTTTCGATTTCGTGGGATTGATTGTTTTTTTTTCTTCTTCTTTTTTTTCAAAATAATATCTATACCTACCTTTTTGTACAAAAGATGTGCCCTAACGAGAATTTGATTATTTATTAATGACGACTAATTTTTATTTTTATATTACAACTGTTCGGTGTGTATAAGTTTTTCTTAAAGAAGATGACTTCAATAGCTATTATTTATACAAAGATGAATATATGCCGGCTTGCTTTCAATAGAAAAAGTTAATTTTTTAATTTTCTCTTTTTTTCTTTTTTTTTTCTTCTCTCTAAATTGATGTTATTGCTGAGCTACGGTAATGGTTATGGTTAATCGGTATGTCTGTTAATTTTCGTAATGATTTCGTTTATTGAAATCTATCATTTTTATTTTTGTGTCAGTTGATTGTTTAATTTTTTTTTACTTCAATTAAGTAGTTATTACAAAAAATTGTTATTTCTCATAAAATTTAAAAATAATTTTTTACATTTCTCTATATAAAAATTTGTAAAAAATGTAAAACTAAAAGTTTAATTTTGAGTTATTATTGTCTGGCATTGTGAATAAGATAGACGTCATATTAAAATGCACTGTAAGGAATTTGCCAACTTTTTAATTAATCAAAAAATCATTTCATCACCTTTTTTTTGTTGAAAACATGTTACAAGACCATTTATCAACGTATTTATAGAAAAGGGTGGTCTTATATTTATTTAATTAGTTATAAAAAGTTATAAAACAGCTACTTTACTACTTAACAATGTTTTTATTTAATTTTTTTTCAAAAATAATATTTCATAAACGTAATTACAAAAATTCATGCAAACAATGTGTTTTTAATCATTGTGCTCTATTATGGGCTAATAAATTAATTTTTTTTTTTGTTATCTGGAAACAAAATGTCTTTACTATTATCATGATTTATATTTAATGCTATTTACTTTTACTTTGATTAATATTTTCGTGAATTTATTTTGGATTTAATGATGATAATTGTTATTTATGTCAATTTTATTAGGAAAAAAAACCATAAAAAATATTTTAATTGTGTTAGCACATATTTAACAATTTTGTTTTTAGCTTTAAGCTCCTATAATTAAATTTAAAATATTAAAAATAGTAAACAAATTTAGACGTAATGCATTTGAATAAAATGTATTTAAAATAATAAAAATTTAAAAATATTTAATTTCAATTTTTTTTTAATTACCAAAAATAACAATATTTTTTAAATAAATTTTTTAATTTAAATGTATTATAAATATTTAAAAAAAATTTAAAAATATATTTAGGATTTCATTTTTATTTTTTAAAAATATTTCATTTAAATTTTTCAAATATTTTTTTTAACCAAATTTTATTGTTATTATATTTTTGTTTTTTGGGCATAACAATTTTTTTCTAAAACAAAAAATAATCTGTAGCAGCAATATAAAGTAAAAGCTTAATTTTTATTCTTAAATTATCATAAATAAGCAAAGAGAGTAGACAATTTTTTAAAAAATACATAATAAAATTCCATTACTTAAATATGCGTCGAACTCAGATGTTTGTTTTTTACTTTGATTGTACCTACGCATAAATGGGTAAATTCTACAAACTCGGCTTTATTAAAATAAATTTATTGAATCCAAGAAATTTTTATTATTTTAATTAAATTTTCATCAATTTTTTTTAACGGTTAATTATAATACATCTTTTCTATTTTTAAGAATATGATTTTGTAAAATTTAGAAATTCGTCTTATTTCTTTTTATTATTTATTAGAAATTAACAAACTACTTTATAAAATTTACAATTTAAATATTCTATTGGCCGAATATCAACAAAATCTTTATTAAATTAATTAAATAATTTTTTAATATAAGAAAATCTCAATATTTTAACAAATGCAATTTAGAAAAATGTCTTTGGACGAATATACACAAAATCTTTATCAAATTCATAAAATAATTTATTGATTTTACCAATTTTTTTTTTGAGTGTACATTTTTTTTACATTGATTGTGTCATTGCATTGGAAAACTATTTACCACAAAACTTGCTCTTATTCATGTATTTGTATAGTATTTAATAATAATAATAATTGAAACAGTTTCAAAACAAAATTAATCAAACATTGTATAAATAACAGAGTTTTGTTGTATGCGCATTTGACACCAGCTAAATAAAATTGTACAAAAAAAAAAAAAATCATACATTTTTGCAGGTTAATGAGTTTTGTTTATCAATAAAGTGTTAAATAACATCACACCGATCTCTGCTTAAAACGTTATAATTTTATTCATTTGAGTATATTTTCCATAAAAATATTAAAAAACAGCAACGTAAACACAAATTATTTGTGCATAAGAAGAAAAGAAAATAAAAAAAAAAAAAATGTCGGGTGCTACAAGTATAAAATTAAAATTAATAACAATAAACAAACAGCTCATCTATTTGCTATAAAATATGTGATCGTACATTCCCATTATGTTATAGACAACATAAATAAGTACAATAAATAAATTGTAAGACTATGCCAACAACATCAAGCCACCACCAATGAAGAGGTGTCTATTTTCTTGGGAACATATTTTCCTTATCAATAAATTGCGCTAAATAATAAGTGTTCGAAGAATATTATATTACAGATTGTGTTTACTTACTACAAACGTAACGTAATCGACGGGTAATAATCATATATGTAAGAATAATTACCCATTGCATTATTGTTATTATTATTCGAAATAGACTTATGGGATTGATACCATTATTATACTGCATGAAAATGCATTTGTTAGCAGCGGCAGTTAGCGCATATGGATTGGTGTTGCAATTCTGTTTGTTTTGTTCGGATAATATACAAATTATTTATTAAAAACATTTGACCTAAGCAAATTTGATTTAACAATTTTTTTTTCTTTTTCTGTAATAACAAATAGACGTAATTGTATCAAATATACAAATCTTATTTCTTATGTAACATTATAAACAATAAATTTTGTTGTAGAAAAACAATTATAGATTGCAAATAATTATTGTTATATGTTTTATTGTCAAATTGGGTCAAGTATAGTTACTTATTTTGCTAAATACCTGTGTAACAAAAAATTGGGCCACCATGTCTGATGATTAATATTAATTAATAAATATAAATGAGGTCACAAATATTGAAACATTACGTATTAATTGTAAAATGACGAAAGACTATAAAAATCTTCAATTATCCAGTTTAGCTGTTCAATAATTTTGATCTGGTACCACTGATGAAAATATATCAATCTTGATGTGAATAAGATCTAAAATTATACTTTACCCCATGAACATGAACAATTAACATTAAACATATATATTTCCAATTTTTATTTGTCTTATTTTCCATTAATAGTAATTATTCATTCATCATTTATATTATACAAAAATATTTATGCATTAAAAACATGTCGTTTTTATTTATGCATTTTCACATCCACTGCAATGTGCTCCTAATAATAATAGTAATATCATTATAACAACATAATTTATGCAGAAAAACAAAACTGTATATAAAAATAAACGCACAAAGATGTGATTTATATCTTAGCTATATAAATAAAACGTAAAAAAAACCTTGTCATTATAATTATTTCGCTTGTATTCTAGCCGTGTTGTGATCAAATAGATTTTTCTTTTAAATATTAGGTCATTGATTTATTTTATTTTGTTGTATTTTTTGAAATATTGAACTTAAGCGTAGGCGGATAATTAATATCTAACTAAATCTCGAAAAAAAATTTGGTTTTCAATTTTATTCAAAATTACACTGCATCTGAAGAAAGGTGCTGTAACAGGTCGTCAAAATGTGTTAAATGTATATCATTAGACCTGTTTTCAGATACCATAGATTTTGGTTGCACAGTTGGAACACTTAAAAAAAAAATGTTTGAATTGTGCACACAAATGTGCACGATAATTTATGTAGTAATTGTTTACGACTTAATATCGACTAAAATACATGGAATTTCTCCCTTTTGAACTTAACACACTCAATCCACATTTGACACACATCCATATAAGAGAGAAAATAAAGAAAACCATTTTACTCAAACTCAAACTTTAGAAAAACAAAAAACACTCTATGAATTGTTGCTACTTTTCAGGATAGACTTTAACGAGCTTTTTATTGATTGGTGTAGTCATAGATTTAATTTATACTTCAATTTACCTTCGATTGCAATTTTAATCTATTTTTTTTTCGGTTACAATTTTTCAATGGAACAATTTACCATTGTTGTGCAACGATAAATTCTATAAAAAAAAAGCTTTTCAAAAGCTCTTATAATTTTCTTGAGATTTTCCCATTAAAAAAAAAACAAAAACTATAAATTATTGATTAATCCTAAAACACTTACACGTAATGAACAAATTAAACAAAAAATCTCACAAAATTTCCATGGAAAATTATCAATTTATCCAATGTTATGTAGAATGATACCTAGAAAAAACATAGTACCGCAATTGTCCAATATGTGGCACCACTTGTATATACAAATATATATACACATATAGACGAACTACGAAGGGATGAATTAAAATTGTGTGAGAAAGAAAATTGTAAAAGTGGTAAAGCGTGTGCCTAACACATGGGGGGTAAAGCATGTCTCAGAGACGAGCTCAGAATTTATATATATAAATATATATATATGTATATGTATATAAACAGTAATAGGGTAGAGGTATATATATATATATATATATGTACAAACACATCTATTACACAACATTTTCGGTATCTCTTGCATTGAATTTGGGGTAACGCTACAGGGATGCGAATGAGAAATATATGTTTGATGGAATGCCGCATAGTGTGGTTTTTACCATGCAATATACATAGACAAACATGAATTGTTTGTGTTTGTAATGATGCACATAATATTTGAATGATCATCATTTTTTGTTCATTGCATTATTATTATGTTATTAATTACATTACATTATTTAAATTGTAATAAGTATACTAATTGCAATAATTTTTGAAATGTTACCAAATTGCATCAAAAGAAAATTTACTTTACAATTGTCTAATGGCTATGGCTGCATATATATAATACTCTATTCTTACATGTATACTTATGTATGTAAATATGAAAATGCATAATTACGCTCTCTATGTATTCCTACTTTTGAATACCTATGTATGTATATGTATATAGATATATACCACATAATCTGGTGCAAAAAGATGAGAGTCGACAATGTCTTCTTATTTGACAGACACGTATACATAAATATCCTCGAACGCCGTACACCCCGATATACAATAAGAGATGAAAATTTTGTACTGAACTGTAATGTAGTGCTAGTACATAATGTCGACATTTTGCAATAAACTTTATATAATAAAGTACAATTAAAATGTGTGTCTGGCAATTCATTTCTATATCTTATAAATGTATAATGTAGTGCAGAAGAGAAGGTAATAGTAATCCATTATTTCTTATAGTTTAAGTAGAGTTTATACCTTAAGTAATTATTTTTAATATACTAAAGTAGTAAATAGGATAATTGTTTAAAGTTGTACAAAATTGTAATATTGTTGTATGTATTTATGTACAATTGTACACGTACAGTCGTATATATCTACAATTATAACTAAAGCTCGATTTGATATCTATTTCATTATACCTATCTACTTATTATACACCAGATAGGTATAGGTATGTATCTAATAATACTGAAAGAAGTATCGTTTAAAGGTGCTTAAAGGGGATTTCTATAACCGCGAGCAACCTGTATGATATGGGTGGTAATATACAGTAAATCGATGTTATTTGTCATGACAACGCACTATGTTTTGTTTTACGGTGAATGTATCTAAAAATACATCTGTCCGCTTTTTTTGCTGCTTCTTTTTCTTCTTCTTTCGATAATAATAATTAATGTTTCAATTTTTGAATATAACATTGCAGTCGGTTAAAGGTGGTGACCAAACACTTATGTTGCCTTCAAATATATAGAACAAGAACATAAAATTAACCATACGTCGAGCGTGCGCCTCGAAAACTCGAGACGCTCACTTTCAAACAATGTCCATAAAATCTATTCTAAGCAATTTAGCAATTTAACCTTCGTAGGGATGTATTTAACCTTAAACCTACTAATGTGTGTCTTTGAGACACATTTCATTTTAAAAACTATCCTTTATGTATTTTATCATTCGACATTTTTACACACATTAAAATTAAAAATTAAAATTTAATAAAAAAAAATTAGTGGCACAACCTACCAAGGTAAAAATAATCTGGTGAAAATAGACTTAAAGAAACAATGCAAAGACCCATTTTTTTATTTTTAAACGACCCAAAACAAAACGTATTAAAAGATGGACAAAATAAAACGTGCGATTGGTGTGCTTATCAGATAGGTCGTGCCCGGCGCAGGGTTAAGGAGGATTAATTGTTTTATGTGTCGATATTGAGTGTCGATATCATTTTAATTTTAAAATTAAATAAATTTATTTAAACTTAAAAGCAAAATAATTCATAACTCAACTAAGAAAATCTTTTGGATTTAAATTTAACCTAAAATACGTCCCAGTCTCTTTTGGAAAATTATAACTCAAAGACATACCTAATTATTATTCATAACGTTTAATGCACGTATACTATTCCAAAAAATTTGCCCCACTAATATACATTTTCTGCAATATTTGCCCTCAACTAAATGGGCTTTTAGCATTTATTCTATCCGTAATTGAAATAATAGCCCAAAAGAACGGTTCGATAACGAAATTTAAGTCCCCAAACAATCTTTTCAGGCACATAACTATACTTTAACAAAAAAAATATTTTTTGTTATTAAATTAAATTAACCCTTTCAAGCTTAATGGTCACCAATAAAATAAATAATTGTTCAGTGTTTAGTTGTGACTAATGTGTGAAGAAAAACACAAATACCGCAAAACCATATATAGACAGTTTAACTTGAGACTTAAAAAAGCCGTTCGCAAAGGGTTAAATAAGAAAACTGAGTATTCTAACCAACAATTAAATGCCAATTCTTTCACATATTAACTGCTCTTCAATTATCCAAAAAACGTCTTCAATTTCCCATCAAATATATCAATAATACATACAGATGAAGGCAAAGTCATGACGACATTAGCAAAAAAAAAAATAAAAAAATTAGGATAAAAATCCCCTACAAAAATAATGATTTCCGAAAGTTCATTAATAAACTAATAATCGTCATTTATAACACTAAAACCATCATTACAATACTGCCATAAACTTTTTCTTCTCCTTTTTGTGTTTTTTTTTGTTTTGTTATTGTTGTTGTTGTTGTTGTTTTTGGAAAATTTCCCTTTTCATATTTAACTGAAAAACAACAAATCTATGAAGATGAAATATTGTTTTTCAGATTAAGGGATAATAAGAAACCAAAGGCAATGTGGTATGGACTTTGGACTATGTCCAATATGATAAATTATCAACTTTTTGTTTTATCTAATAAATATACAGTGTACAGATACACAGTGAAGAAGTATCCTTCCCAACCCAAGTATAGCAAACTCATATATATAAATAGTAGACGATGATGAACATAAAAAAAAAGTATACTAACTACAAAAACGACAGATGACGAAATTTATTAGTGAATTATTATTAGATCTATTATTGTTTTTTTCTGGTCATAATACCAGAATCGGGGAGAATTTATCAATGGCGGAATTTTTCTGATATTAATATCCAGCCTAAAAAAAACACAGAAAAAAAACAACCAATTTTTAGTGGAACCGGTTTTTAAAGGAAGAGGGTTTGATCGCATTTATATGAAATGTAAATCTATAATAATCGTCCAAAAAAAAAAAAAAATTTGTTTTATTTGAGGGTTGAGAAATAAATTTGAATCGGCCAAGTGTTAGATTTTCGACATACCAAACAATAAAATTAAATTATAAATGCACAATGTATATGAGTAATAATAAAATATATTGTAGTGTAGAGAGTGTTAATTCTAGCGTAGTTTTTTTTTTTTTTCATTTTTGTCAAACGCCAGGACTCTTTACTCTTCAAAGGGTATAAAAGCTGAAAGAAATAGTTAATCACTATAATTATTGTTCAGTTTTATTTTTTACGCTAAATTAACTTTAAACTCTCAGCATCTAAATTGTGTAATTTTTTTTTTTTTTTATTGGAAGTTACTTATTTCTATCGAAAAGTTTGATATTATATAGGTACCTAGTCGGTTTTTGGACTTTCTTCTCATTTTACCTATATTCAAGCAACCATTTTCTCTTCTTCTTCTTTATAACACACTCAATTCTATTTTATTTATTTATCGTGCTTATATATTGCACCCCGGCGAGAACAGTGACAACTCAAAAATGGAGTATTTGAGAAATAACTAATAAAAGAAAATTACAAAACTTATATTGAAATAATACACTCAAACCTGTTTTTGTGCGGTGTATAAAAAAAATCGCACAAAAAAAGACTCCACAAAAACAGGTTTAGAGTGTATTTTGTATTGTGTTGGACAATTTTCATTTTTCTCATACAGCATTAGAAAAAATCGCACAAAAAAAGCAATTACTGTATTAGCTTCTTTTAAATTTCAGATAAGTATTTTTGGCAGTAGATTCTATTACATTCTTTAGATATAGAATAATATTATGGATCTGTAAATCTGCTCTTGTTGAATATGTGGTGTTACCAAGTCAGAACAGTTGAGGTCTCTAAGTTATGTCACACATGCTTCACTAATATCACAACTATTCTCTGGTGGATACATTTCGAGTTAGAGATGTTACGTTTTTTTTATTACGGACATAACCTCAAAATGGACATTTTTTGAGTTGTTTCAATGTTCTTGCCGGTTATATTAAAAGTATCTTATATTATTACAAGAAATATGCCCATTTGCATATAAAGCATTTTTCCATTTTCTTATTATGTCTTAGGCATTTTTTTTATAAATTAATGCTTCGGACGTTAAAGTACTTATTACTCTGGCTACTTTTTTATCGTCATCATCATCATCATCAAATGCCAGTTTTCATCCAATTACGCCTAATAAGTACATTTTTTGTGAAAATGGAAATTAAAAAAATTAAAATCTTCCGAAATTTATAGTCTTAGCCGCGAATTAAAAAAACATGTTAATGATCAAGAGTTATGGATATTTTTCTCATAACATTTTGGCCGTTAATCTTTTAAAAAAAATATAAAGTAGAAGAATATTTTATATTTTGTGAGCATATTCAATCTATCTCTTTTTGTGATTTTTGGGCGTTTATTTACTAATGAGTGGCGCAGCGAGTTGAAACCAGGGTTGCTAAAGTAACACTTTTATGCTAATTTGTTACCAAACTGGTAATAAATGAAACAAATGTAACATATGTAACAAATGTAACTAATGTAACAAACTCAAACGATTCCATCCTCAGTTTAACAGTAGAGACATGAAATTACTCAATCACAAGAGATATTCAGAATTTTTTCAGAATGGCGAATTAGCGACAATAATTGGGTTGAAAAATAGGTAGCAATTTTGGTAACAAATACATGTAGCAAATGTAACTATGATGATTTTCGTCATGTAACATTTACCTTTGTTACCAGTAACAAATTAGGTATTTTATCGATCATTTGTTACTTTAACAATCCTGGTTGAGATGTGAAGAAAACCTAAAGAAACCATTACATATATTAAACATCTATGCTGAACTAAGCTACAAAAAACATTTCGTTCAATTAATTACTCTCTACATCATAGGTACATATGTAACTTATTACATTATATATGAAAAATTTTTTAAATCTATTTTCTTTTTAACTGCAATAAAATGTATCTCACGAGACTAATAAAAATTCTTTTCCATGCACCGTTTCATAATCATCCAATCCCAGCTGTACAAAAATATTTTCAATAGAGAAAAAGTTCTATATAAAAAAAAAACACCATAAAAACAATAAATAAAGCATTTTTCAAGTAATGTACAGATACCGGTGAAAAATCTTATTCACGCGAACATCTCTGAACAGTTTTTTTTTTTTATCTTCTATAACTATGCATCATCGTCATTATCATTATCAACATCGTCATCATCATTATTATCATCATCATCATCATCATCATGATATAAGCAATTAATCAAATGCATCAAGCTTATTGTCACCCGATGCGTTTCAGCGACATGCACAAAGCAAGATTCAGATCCATTTCTTTTGGTATACTTTTGTATTTAAATAAAAAAAAAAAAAAATTGTGTGTATTGTACGTTTTGTACATATCTATCCATTATGCCAATAATAAGAGACTCAAAACAATAGACTTGTTTTTTTTATTTCACTCTACATACATATATCTATCTATATGCATACTATCTAAGTAAAATTCTAGAGATAGCGTTATATATGGAAAAACAATCACTAAGCGATCCCCTAGGAGTTTCGTGAGTACAAAATATATTTTAGTACAATCACTCATACATATGTACAATTGTACATACATATATATATATATATATATATATATATATAGGTATGTGTGGGATGATATATTATATATCCATATCCCATTCATATATCTATCTATATGAGTACTTTATCATATTTTCTATAAATGTATGTTTGAAAACGTATGAAAATGTTTACTATATTTCTGTTCTGTGCAAATCAAAGATAAAGTACCCCATTGGGAATATATATAAGAGAATATGGGCAGAATACATTTGGTATGGGCACAACCGAAAATTATATATTTTTGATAATTGGATGAATTTTGTTTATAATTGTTTAACTATACGGTTACAATTCAATTGCAACTAAGTTATCAATACACTATTATTTGATAAATGTGTTCAAAAAGTGCATCCCTATATGTTAAATATTATTATTTAGAAAAATTAATATGGCCACAACATGGAGATACATAGATAGATAGATTTTTTTGACTGGCTTCGAATTTGAAGCAATTGGAGGGCACAGATTTTGTACTGCCAGATAAGAATGTTTCAGAAATTTGTTTGGATGGGCGATGTGCCGTTCGTTTTTTTCCCCATTTTTAGGATTTGACTGGTTTTTTGAATTTTAGGATCAAAGGACCATGATACGGGGAGGATATGTTCCCTTCCGCAATAAACCAGGTCTTTTAATATCGTTACCACTAACTTTTGTGTTGAATCATACTTTTTTTATTATTAAATTGATTAATTTAAAAATATGTTCTAGATGTGAAAGTGCAAGTACATCCAATATCAACTTAGTTATTGTATATTACAATTAACCCTTTGAGACCTGAACTTTTGTCGACTTATATTTATTGAAATATCACACTTATTCTAGCTAACTTTTGGTCATAGAATCCAAATCTGGCAAACATTTTTTGATCCGGATGCTAGATACTGAGTTATCATATGATTCTTGATTTTATGTGACGATATATTTTTGCTTTACTGTAAGACATTTTCCTATTACTTCTAAGAGAATAAAATTGCACCTTCAACGTATGGAATTAGTAAAAAAAACGAAGATTTTTGGGAAAAATTCATATAACCAAATATCCATTCAAACTTAATTTCGTCTTATATTGCGCCATAAAATCCAAATTAAAATGGCATTTGTTATATTTAACCCTTTGTTGCATAGTGTTGCTGTACAGCAACACCTTTTCTAATTCAGTTTTTTTAATATTATAACATATATTTCATGCACTTGTATTGACTAAATTCATTTCGTAAGTATCCTAGGACATTAATTGTTATGAAAAAAACGTAATATGCGCTTTTTTAAATAATTACTGCGTTTTATAAATAAATAAAGAGCAAAAAAGTAGCTATTTTACAGATTAAATGTTACTGTGGCAAATCTATTACAGTTAAAAAATCGGTAATCAGCTTTATAAAGGTTTTTGGGGTCGTTGATTATGAATTTGAAGTCAAAATTTCAAAATTCAAAATGGCGGATCCAATATGGCGGTCAAAAAAGTTAAAATTGATTAGATTACGCATACTAATTTTCAGCGTAATCTAATAAATTTTAATTTTTTTGATCGCCATATTGGACAAATTTCAAGTCCATTGAACCCAAAGAAAAATGTATGCATGAAAGGGTTAACGGGAAAGTTAAGACTGATTTACACTCTCCACCACATATTAAGAAAAATTAAAATTGTGGTGGAAAATTTAAATAAATGCGTAAAATGCACACAGAATTACAGAAAGTCAATGGCAACATATGTTGGCGCCAGATCTCAAAGGGTTAAATCCAGAATATTTCCAATAATTTTTTAACATTGCTAAAAAATATATTTTAAATATGCATCTCTAGAAACATAACTAAAAATGTATTCGAAATGTGCATCGATTTGTATATTTTTCTTTCAATCAATAAAACTTATCACTTAGAAGTCATTTTCCTTGTACATATTAGCAACTATTTTTCATTGTTCGAAATAAACTTAATTTTGTGTCTAAAAATACTGCAATATTTAATTAAATTTTAAAATGTCCGCAATTTTACACTCTCTGCCAACATTTATATTATTGCAGCGATACAAATATGTATCTATAACGTGCTACACATACATACATTTACATAGAATGGTTTTCCTCTTTTTTTTTCTTTTTTTTTTTTTGGTAATAATACCAAAGTTGAAGGTGAATTTGAAAATAATACAAATTGATATTTAAATTAAATTTATTATCTGTTTTATTGCATTAAAAAATACGCCAAATACATATGTAGAGAGAAACAAAAGAAAAATAAAATTCAAAAACTCCAGTGTAGAACATTACGATTATATATACTTTAAAATGTATTAAGTAGAGTTAGTGTGTATAGTCGAGTAAAAAAAAAAAAAAAAATCGCGTGATACGTGGTTGTATTGTATTACCTCCATATTATAGTGTTTGTTTTGGTTTGTAATACAAAAATTATATTATCAAATAATTTTATTTATATTCTTCTTTTTTAATATATATGTAGATATTTTTAACTACTTTTTTATTGGTTTTTGTTGTTACTTAATTATTTGAGTTGCTAATAAAAAATAAATAAATAAATACAAAGAATTTTTTCTTTCATACATACATACCTATGTACGTACTTACATACATACATAAATATCAAATTATATTTTGTTATTTTATTCATCTGAAAAGTTTTGATTTATTTCATGTAGAAAAAATGAAGTTTTAATGACGAATAAAAAAAAAACAACAATAATTTGTAACAATAAAACACTTCCTTCAAAGATGGTAACGATTTTACTTTTGTGTATATATTTGAAAAAATAATATTCAACGACTTAAAGTATATTGTTGTGAGTCAGTTTCATCTTTCAAAATTAGTTGGAGGATAATTTTAGAAATAGCATTTTATTATTAAAATTAAATTAAAGTGCTTCTTGTGAGCAAAAGATAGATAATTACTTTTTAACTAATATATCTAATCTAAGTATTGCATCTAAGTATTAACAAAAGTACTTAAGTATTATTGTTTTTTAAATATTTTTTGTTCGAAAAATTTGTATAAAACATTTTTCATTACTGATTTTTGAAAAATGACAAAAATTTATACTTATGAATAATAAATATGTACTCAATACTTAAAGAAATACATCATTTTAAATGAAAGTAAGTACGTAAATACTCAAAAATGACGGAATTATAAAAAAAAACTTCTTATTAGAGAAACTCGCAAGTAAAGAAACTCCAACAAACTGAGTTCATACTAGAAAACGAAAATACTCAAAAGAAAAATACTCATTAGTAAATTTTTTAAGTATTTTTGGTTATTTTTATTATAAGTAGACCATAATCAATGGAGTATATATTTGTTTTTTTTATTTTATTTTGAGTAGTCAAGTAGAGTACACTTAAAGTACACTTACAGAACTTCATCAATTTGGCACTTGATTTACACGGTTTCCTTTTAACACGATTTGTAAATTTTTAAAAAAAATCTGTTATTTCTATTATTTTATATTGAACAGTCTCATTCCATATTGTGTCTCGTTTTACACGGTTTCGATTTACACAGATTTACGTAGCTACCATGTAAATCAATGGATGGATGTATGCACTTTGAGGAAATACTTAACCAATCATTTAGAACTGAAGTCATTCCATATTGTGTCTCGTTTTACACGGTTTCGATTTACACAGATTTACGTAGCTAACATGTAAATCGACGGATGGATGTATGCACTTGGAGGAAATACTTAACCAATCATTTAGAACTGACGTCAAACTATTTAAAGGGAAATGAAAGTCAACCGAAACAATTAATCATTAATTAATGCAACAAAAGCTTCATTTTAAGTACTCACTATTTTCGTTATCGTTAATATTACAACCATGAATGACAATTCAAGAACAAAAATTCGAACTCAATTAAAAACCCCTTGTAAAGTAAAGTTTCTCAAGGTCAGGCAGTATACATTGTGCTCGTATCCAATTAAAAATTATCTGTTAAACTTTAAACCAAGCCAAACAACAAAAAAAAAGCACACAACACAACCACGGATACAATCAAAAATGTTCAAATTTCACCATAGGTACTTACTACAAAATAATTCACCTTAAAACAAGCCAGCCAACGTCTGCAAAACTACCCTTTTTCAATGGTGAGCTAACCTAACTGCTTTTCTTCTTTCTACACACAAACCACTAGATCAGACACACGGTTATTTTAACCATCTGCAATAGAATTTTGTATTTATGTTCTTTGTTTTTTTTTTTGGTGGTACACACATAGTAACACATTATTTTGAATATTATATTTGGAGAGTAAGTAGGTACATCAAGGGAAATGTTTTTTTTTCTTTCTGTTGGTACTACTCTTCTACTTGTTTTAAAATACAAATATACGACTCAATGAACTCTCAACCAAACAACAACAAAAACCATTTTCAATGAAAAGATATAATATGCTAATACCATCATCATCTTCATCATTATCATCATCATCATCAACATTCAACATCATCCATAGACATACGTTATATATGTACATTGTACATGCCATAATGCCGTGAGTCTGTCTTGTACGCTACGATACTTGAGAACCTACGCCTGCCATAGCTATTAGATGGGGTTTGTTGTTTATTCTTCGTCAAAATATTATAATCTATTGGTTAGTAATTAGAATGATTCTACCTAATAATGTAATTAAGCTCTATTGAAATAAGCATAGTGCGAGTACTTTTTACGTGTATATAGGTACCTGTCAATGATGTAAAAGTTCTGACATAAATATATATATAGGATGTACCTTAAAGGGATTTAAATCGAACTATTGTTTACGGCAAAATATTTTCTATGAATATGAAGATTATTTCGCCACCTGGTTAATGAATTTTAAGGGACTTGACTCAGTCCACGATTCGACCCACTGCGCACTTAAAATACGACTCATACCAACACGTCACCAGTTGCGACTTGGTCAATAACTTGTTAGCGATTTAAATGTTCATCTATTACCGCATTTACATCCAGAGTTGAATCCGAGTTTAATCCGGCTTGAATTATGACATAAACCCGAGTCGAGTCGAAACAAGGTTGACTCAACTCTACATTTATCACTGGGTTTAATTGAAATGGTGTCATATAAACGCGAGTTAAATTTCAATCTCGTCTCAACTCCATCCTAACTTTATCTTTTAGCTCTGCATGTAAACGTTGTATATGACTCGGTTTGCATAGGAAAATTTGAATCGGTTAGGGTCTACAATATAATTCGACCCATTATTTGACTGACGACTTTACTCTCATGGCTTGATCTATAACTCGGACGATAATTTAATCGACTTGACTTCACCTACAATTCAACAGATAAATTAGCTCAATATTTGAGTTATTTTTCGATCGGCGGCATAGAATCGAACCACTGTGATTTGTGAATTCACCGAATACGACTCTATTGGGTCACTAATTAATCTACGACTCAATCCCTCCTATAACACGGTAGATAGATTCCAACATAATTACATGTTGTACGACACCGTGTTGTAGGAGACTAAGAGCAACTACATATTGTATATTTTTACAATTTCTTATCATGTTAGAATGAAACCGTGCTATAGTTTACCGTGTTATACGAAATTTTTTGTGTTAGAATGAAACCGTGTAGTAGGAGGGATACCTGTATTTTAATTTATTGATGAAACGTCACTGTATTAATCTGTCATTTGGGGTAAATACGATACTTTAATTAAGCTCGGATAAGATGTTGAACAACGCCGTATTAAGCTTAGCAAATCGAAATGAAAATATTGTCTCGGGGAAAAACGATAGCAACAACAATTTTCAAAAGTAGACAAAGCGCTCATCAATTTCAATTATTTTATATTGTTTTTTTGTTTTTGGGTGCCTCGCGCACTTAAAAACAGAAAATCAAAAATAACAATAAAACAAAAAAAAAAAAAGAAAATAATGTTGGTTTTGTGTTTTTGGGATTGTGGGAAGATGCCAATTTATTGTTTTATAAATAGTTTTAATCTTCAGATTCACAAAATGAATAAAAACAAATATTTCGTATATAATAAAATAAATAAAACCCAAGCAAGAGCATCCATAAATCTTCTATTTTAGACCTGATATTTTTATTGAATTAAAAGTCACAAGTTTTAATAACAAAATCTTGATTTACTCCTATTTTACAAAAACAAGTGTTGCGGCAATAATAATAATAATACAAATACGTATTTTACAAAGCGTGAGAGTAAAAAGCTTTTTGAAAACAATAAAATTTTATTGACGACCAACAAGTTGTGTATTAAAACACATTTTCATAATATTCTATACTCACTCTACAAATGTGGACTAGCCCCTGACCGCAGCATGTTTCAATGCGATCCCGTGTACAGAGTCTATGCTATGTCATAGTCATATAGAAGAGAGGAAGCCTTTTTTTCACTTTGATGGTGCACAACGGTACTACACTACACTATTATGGGGAAGGAGGGGGGTTAGGACAGAGCTCAGCTGCTAAGCTATATTATTACAATTCTAATCAGCAGTAACTTTTAAACGTTTCATGCCAGTTGAAGAGAGTTACACTTTATATGTGTGCAGTGTGCACGTAGTGTATGGGTACGGCTCGCCCGCTCGATTATAACCAGTTGCTTTTATCCCCTTTTATTGTTGCATATTATTCACCCAGTTTTAAAACCTCATCCGAAAACGTAGCGTATAGGTAACCCTCTCTTGTTATTCAATTTTAACATTTTCTATAGGAATGATTATGCATGCATGTGGTGGTGCCTATCTTTCTGGTTAAACAACTCACAGTCAAGCGGTCGATATGCGTGTGTGTGTTTTTTTTGTATAATATACACTTAACCGAATGCATATATAAGTAAATGCAAATAACGACTAATAGTGCATATATATATATGTATATATATAAGGTGCATATATATATATATATTGCACATTGCAACGGACAGCAAGTTAATCAATAAAACTGCATAATGCATTAATGAAAATCTCATGAGAAATGTACTTGATAAAGAAATGTATTTTGTATTTGTGTGTTGCTATGGTGTAATACATTTTTTAAAAGTTAATTCGGTTAGAATGAGCAAAAAATCTCAGTAATTATCAACATTTTTGTTGTATTGTATTAGGGGAAGGTCGGCCAACATCGGACAGTCTTAATTTAACGTTTTTGTCTCATATTGGCAACATTAATATGTTTATAATATAATTTTGGTTTGTGCTCTCAAATGTCAGTTAACGTCATTTCACTTTCCTTCGTCCGAACAAAATGCACGTAGTGCAACGAATTATTATTGCAGTTTGCACGTTCTCATTTAACCGCTCTGGTACGTTTAGTGTTAAAAGGAATTTACACAACATTAAACAATGTAGTTTCATTTAATTTTCCACAAACATTTTATTTTTACACTAAAACTTCCTTGGGTGTCCGATATTGCCCAACCTTCCTCTACTCAATTGTCAATTTCTTTTTAAATTATCTATTTTTTTTTTTTTTTTTGAATACCAAAATGACGTTTCTCTGACATCATACGAAATTTTATTCTAACTATCTATGGATGCGTTCATTTTATAAACAAGCGCAATTAATTTTTTGTCATTAAGTATATGGACAATGTTTTTTTACTTTATTTTAGTACTAGCAAAAATATTAAAAATCTGCAAATAAAGTTAATTTTAAATGCAAATGCAACACGGTAGGTTCTCCCCTATACATCATAGCCTAATGCCATATCCCGGAAAATAGTTACGAATTAAAAATATCAAAAATTTCAACAACAAAAAAAAAATTAAAAATATACACTCAAAAAAAAAATATATTGGTAAAATCAATAAATTATTTTATAAATTTAATAAAGATTTTTAGTATATTTGTAAAAATATTGAGATTTTCTTATAGGTAAAATCTATAAATTATTTCGTTAAACTAATAAAAATTTTGTTTATATTCGGCAAATAGAATATTTAAATTGTAAATTTTAAAAAGTAGTTTGTTAATTTCTAATAAATTAACTGAATATAATAAAATAATTTCTTATTCGCCATATTTTCAAAAAAACATTTTATTAAGTATAGATTTCATTGAGAAAATAAAAATAAGCCGATTTCCTAAATTTTACAAAATCATATTCTTAAAAATAGAAAAGATTAGTAAAAATAGAAAAGTATTATAATTAACCGTTAAAAAAAATTGATGAAAATAATAAAAATTTCTTGGATTCAATAAATTTATTTTAATAAAATCCACTTTGTAGAATTTGCCCATATTTTTTTTGAGTGTAGTTAAAAAAAAATTTACTTTCATTTTGATTTTTTTTTTATTATGTTCCTTTTTTTTAGAAATTATAAAAATAATTATAAAACTAATTTTTAAAAATTAAAAAGCTATTTGTTAATCCAATTAAATAAAATCTGCCATTCAAATTTTCATCTAAATACATATACATATTGGCAAATCATACTCCACGGCCAATTTTATTTAATTAATATTTCTCTTAGAAAACTAAAAAAGAAAAAAAAATAGCAACCGCCAAATAAAAAAAAAATCTTTGTGTTAAGAGCAATAGTTGAACTTTGTTGCATATACAAAAGGTTTTTTTTTTTTTTTTTGTACAAAAATGCAAAACAAAAATCATACCTCGAAATTCTTATGCAAAGTTTGAAAATCTTCAAAAAGCCTCAAGATTTCAACTAGTAAAAAGACAACCAACAAGAACATAAGAACTTGAACTATACTTGAAAAACGGAAATAAAGTAGCCCGAAGTATAGTGAGAGAGATAAAAATGTAGAGTGAATCGGGTTGAGATAGAATAAGTGATAAAGAGGGTGGTTGTGGGTATTTTTATTTTCTTTTCTTTTCAAGAAAGAGTTTAAAAGGTTTTAACTACTTATATATGTTAAGTTATAGGGTGGTAATAAATTTTACAAAAAAAATGACCGAAAAATTAAATTAACTATGATGTACTACATAAATATTTAACTACGAGTATATATGACAATTTCTATACCAAAAACACAATAATAGCCTTTGACACAGTTTTCACCCCTAAAACTATACTATGTGTATATATACATGGCAAAATCTATATAGACACTTTGGTGTTTACTAGAGCAATCAAGTAGTAGTATAGTATTTTAGGTATGATATGGCTCTACACACTCGTATGTGCCATGATATAATATCAAGCCAAACATATAGGCAAATAGGGGATGTTGTATATATATTTGAAATGATTTCCAGGGAGTGTGTGCTCTCGAATGTGGATAATGTGATGTGAAAACAGATAAACCAATAAAATTGATATAAGGGTATAATGGCTTTAAGTATTTATACTAATATATATATATATATATATAGATAGATGGTTTATTGATATTTGCTCTTAATAATGCCATATAAAGATAATAATACATAATAGCGCCCGAATATTGTTTGATTTTCGGTTTTGTTTTTGTTGCGGTGATTGGCTTGAAGAAGGTGCCTACAATATAATAATACAATACTAAAGATATTTGATTTCACTTGAAGTGATATAAATTTTGATCAAAGGAGATTTTCTACAATTTGAATGTATACACCCCCACCACTAATAATTAGAATAAGCCTTATTATATTGATGCATATATACTTACAACCAAAAATTATTAAACACGATAACGATATATCTTTCATAATGTTCGCAGACATTATCTAAAGCAATTTGCACAGATTTCAATTTTCTATTATAAGATATAGAAATATCAAACCATCCGAAATGTTGTCCCAATTGTTCAATTTGGTTCAATACAATTTTAGGGGGGAAAATTTTAACAAGTGAAAATGTATATATACTGCATATAGATAGATACTACACAAGTGGTTATGATGGCAAAATCAAAAATTATGCTCTGAAAATTTTATTGTGAATAGGCTGGGCAGATTGAAATCTCTAATAAAATATGAATTAAAAATTAATGAAAAGAAAAAAAAAAAACAAAAACTTGAGCGATTTAATTTTATCAATCAGATAAAAAGAGATATTTTTTTTTAGTTAGTAGCAAATGGTGGCAGTTTTTAGTTCTCGTTTTGAGTTCCTTTTTCGGCTCTGACCACTAATAAAAGCGCATCTATAATGAGAAGACGATTTTTTTTTAAATAGAAATGTTTTTAAGCATAATTTTTAACAATCATAAAAATTGTCTAATAATTAAAAATACCGGTGGTGGCTCGTGAGAATTATTGATTCCATGATCATAGAATTACGATCATATCGTTATGCAAATATTTAAAAAAAAAAACAATTACGTCATTTTGACGGAAAAAATTTGTTCTGTCAAAATTGTCACAATTTTGAACTTTATTCCTAATACTGAAGATATGGTTTTGAAATTTTGCATTCTTATATTATTTAAAATTTACAGCATTTTTTGCCAAATAAAATTTTTGTAAAAATTAACCCTTTAAGGTTCATACATTTTAACATGGTTAACAAGGTTAACAAAAAAAATTAAAATTCAACTAAATCTATTCAGAAAGATATTCGTTATGTTTTTACTGGATTAATATATTTTTAAAAGTTAACCCCTACCAAAGCTACCATTTGGACTTTAAAGAGTTAACATTTTCTAAATATAAAAAATTTACAAAAGTATTTACAATTAAATTTTGAGAACGGTGAGTAGCTTTTAAAAATTCTTGATTTACCCCTTCATGTTGGGCCTAAAGGGTTAACTTTTTCGAAAAATTTTATTTGGCAACAAATGCTGGAAATTTAAAATTATATAAAAATACAAAGTTTCAAAACCATATTTTTATTATTAAGTTCAAAATTGTGTCACTTTTTAAAGAACCGCCAAAATAACGGTTTCGCTGTAGATGTTCGTTGAACGACCAATTTTTTTCCATTTTCTTCTTTTTTTTAAAAAAATTTTGTTGCATGATGATGGGGTCCATAATTCTAACGAGCCGCCACTGATATTTATAGATTTACTCAAATTTGATATTAATTTTTGTTTTTTTTTCTTCAAATTTGTTTAAAAATACACTCAATGAAAGTCCAATTTTTTTTTTTAATCAAAATATATTTTATCAATGAAATTAATGTTTTTTTTTCTTATTTTTCAGGTATATAAATTTGCATTTCTGGTCACTTCAAAAATATGGCGAGTAAATTATTTATATTTTTTAATTTATAAGGTTTTATCAGTTTTTGTTTTTTCTTTTTAAAATAATAATATAAATAACCAACTAAATCCACTTTAAACATTTTTTTTTTGTTAATTAATTTTTAACAAGCCTTCAAAAACACAAATTAATTCTTAAAGTATATAGTCAATTACAATTTTCGGTATTAATTCAATACATTCCGATTTTAATAATAAATTGTGACATCAAAATCCAAAAATAGAATAGAAATAAAGTACCATTAATTCCAAAAACAAACAACCTTAATAATATATGGCGATATGGATGATTCATGCAAAATTTTTATTGATATAAACTGAACTCGAACCATCTCTAATAACCATCTATCGTATCATTATTCATTTTTTTCATTCATCAATATTGATTGAAATTGTCAAAATTGGATATTGTTATTTGTTCCATCGTGTTGTAGATACACTTTGCCGAAAAGAAAAACTCATACCCAATTTATTAAAATTGATATTAAAATTGAATGAAATGGTTGACCCCTATTTTTCGTTGTTGGTAGTTGATCTTTAATTAAATGCAGTTTGGAAATTTTTTTTTTTATTGATTGTATCATATGTACATATAGTTAAATTTTAGTATTTATGTTGTGGGTGCATTTGTAGGGTTTCTTTTTGATCAATTTGAATGAAAAATACTTTCGTAAATAAGTAAATAAATAAGTCAATGCCGACTGAGAATTGAATATTCGATTTTTATTGCTTGTAGAAATAATTAAAATTCCCTTATACATAGAGGCAAATGTAAGAAATGTTAATATTGACTATACGAGATTTCCTTGATTAACGCAACATTTTACATTACACTTTCGATACAGAACAGTACCTACATGCCAAAAATATTTTTTTCTAAAATGTTGCGTTAACGTACGTTTTGCATTGACGTAGTCTTGCTTTCGAAAAAAATGCTCGGTAACTCCCTAGATAAAAAGGCTGCTAAAAAACGGGGCTTCCACACAAAACTACACTTCCCTTCATTTTTCAAACCTTTCCCAACGTTCTCCATATTTCCCCCACTCTTTTCCACTTTTCCCCTACTATTCCCCAGCCTTCCCCCACTTTTTCCCCACCCTTTCAAAACAATAAACAATAACGGTTTTTTGTTTTTGTCATTTTATCGAAATTTTGATTTTTAGTGTGCGAAAAATCCAAAAAACTAAACAATAAAAAGCACGTGTTTTTCGAAAAAATTTTATCGAAGTGAAACCAATGCTTCCACTCATTTTTTAGTGCGTGGAGTGCAAAAACCATATTTAATTAAATTGCTTGAAATTTTCAAAACTACTGTAAATCTGTTTAACTATTATTGCCTATGGTCTGGAGCCACCACTTATTAATCCGAGGATGCATATGTGTGGTATTTTGACAGACAGACAGATTCTTATATCACATTATTTTATTTAAAATCAGAGGAAAAAAAACAATTTTATCTAAAAATAAAGTGGGGTTTTGTAATACCCCACATATGCATTTAAGGAGGAAAAGTTATATGCATCCTAGAGTTTAGAAAAAAATATCCGGGGTCATAATATGAGTTAGGTGAAAAAGTGACTTTTCGCAATACGGTCTGGAGCCACTGTTGAAGCAATAAATATCCACGATAGTCCTATGAATATTGTGAAAAAAAAAAACTGACCAAATGGCTCAGTAGATTGAGTGATTGTCTTTGAAGTGGGAGGTCCGGGGTTTAAGTCCGACTGGTGTGTTGGCTTAAGTCTGAGGTCGGGTGAATGGAAGAGGTCTTCTTATTTCTTCTTTATCAACATTTTTGGCACCCGTGCACAGCATGCCATTTGTACTGAATTGTAAAAGATCAAATCCAAATAGATTTTAAATGAATTGAAAAACATTAGTAAGGAGGCATTTCACTTCAAATAACCACTTCGAAAAGAGAACAATATTTTTCCAATCATATTTATTGTTATTTAATCTGGCTGAGTCACTAAACATGTGCGTTTATATACAGTATTAAGTGTGTGCGTATACTTATGATGAGGAAAGAAACTAATCAATTTTCATTGAAACTGATAATATTATGGTTCTTGAGTTCAAACCATCATCAATGGATAATTACTAAATAAACGTCTATTGCCTATTATTTTAAGTTCGATTTAAACTTAAATATACAATTGATGGGAAAACGAAAATAATAATGCGGGCTCTTATACTGTATTTAGTTGATTGTCAATGAACTTGAATTGCATGTTGGAGTAGCGTAGAATTTTAATAGTCTTTGATAGTGTACGAGACGAATGGAGGAAGAGAGAGAGAGAGAGAGAGAGAGAGAGTAAGTAGGTAGGTGCCGTTTAGTCGTTTATTTTTATTGTATTTATAGCTGTCACTATGAAATTGTCTAGAAGTTTATTCATAGATATACGAAAATTTATTATTAATTTAGTCTTTCGAAAACTAAAAAAAAAAAAAAAAAAAAAATTGTATATCTAAAACACATACTTTAAATGTCATTTGACTACATAAGATCTGTAATGAATATATTTCACTTGAATTTTATTACAACACATAAAAATTATATTTAGCTCTGAAAACGAAAATGATATTGACAAAAACATTTCTTTTTCATATGCTTCCAATTTATAATTCTCAAATCTCATTATTGCCATTAGGAAATTTTTCCCATCATTTCAATGTTTCGTCGAAAATAGACATCTATCTATAATCCAACACGCATATCTTAAATTTGTTGTTTGGCATTTTTTTGTATCGAATTGAAAAACGAACTATGAAGATGATTAAAATGTGAAGTAGCGTCGTTAAGAAAGAAAAAACGAAAAAAAAATTAAAAATGAAGAAGAAGAAAAAAAAAACTCGCGGTGACAAACAAAAAACATATAAATAAATAGAAAATACCATCCAGAAGCAACACATAAAACTAATAAAAAAATAAAATCACATCGTCGATCGATTTACAATCGCTTTGGTGTCTTGAAATAAACAAATTTAAGTTGTCGCTTCGAAGTTTTAAAAATAATATTTGGTTTTTTTTTTTTTTTTTTATTATATATACATCGAATATTTGTATTTGAGTGATTTAAATTCCCCTCGATTTTTAATGGCAATGAAGCAATAATATACTGGATGTCGTTTATACAAATATAAATATTGAGAGATTTGAATAATATTTAAGTATTTTATATTTTTCTTTCGGACACATTGATGTTTTTAAATAATTTTATCAATGTTGGGTTTTTTTCTCTCTATAAATTGATATATCCATCATCGACGATATAAAAATTTTAAAAAATTGTTTTAAATTTTTTTTTTTGGTACCTACTTCAAAGTAGATGAGTCAAAATAATTTTTTTATTATATTTCTGTCTGACAACATTAAAATGATTAATTAATTTGCTCTTAATACACATGGAACTTGAATATTGTCGAAATTTATCATCTTCTGTATCCACCCTTTGTGGGTTTAAGCTTAACTTTTTAAGAAAAAGACATTTAAAAAAAAAAATTGCAAACAAAGCTGGCAAAGTAATTCTTTCTACAAATAGTTTTGTAATTTTTAACCCATTATTTCCCAGAATAAAAAAAGTCTACTGAATTGGGTAAAAAATTTCCATACAGGTTTTGAGAGGGAAATTTAAAATTTGGTATTGTCAAAAATATTAGAGTTCGTCGTGTCCATATGGATACGCTAGCATATAATGGGTTAATATATACCCAGTGATCAGTGCTGGGATTTTGTGGATGTTTTATCGATAAATATTTATTGTAATAGCGCTCGATTACGATTATTTAAAAGAAACCACACAGAAGAGCTTTTTTTTAACCATTTGACTGAAAGCAAGCGCAGAAACCAACCGGTTTAATCAAGAATATATATCGTGCATCTTTTAGGTGGCGATAAAATATAATTGAGTAAATTTAAAATCTTTTGTTATTATTTAATTATTTGTAATTCTTATAAATATTGAGATTATTTTTTGACTCAAATTTGCCATAATGATTTTTTTTGTAGTAGTATTTAGTAATAGTTAGAAATTAACAAAAACACCGATTAAAAGAGGCCAATAAAAGTGGAATGTAGTAATAACCGGTGGTTGCATAAAAACTTGCAATGTAATTCGAGCTTAAGGTGATCCAAAAATTTTATTTGGCAAAATAGGCGGGAAATTTAAAATTAAAAATTTCAAAATTGCATCTTTAATATTAAGAATTTTTTTTTAAAAACACCAACAAAAAAAAATACGGGTCAGAATGTTCCCAGTGTTCCCACTTTTTTTTTCATTTTTAAGTTTTTTTTAATAGTTGATTGGGCAAACGCTATAAGTGACTTTCACTGACCTTATTTCAATTAGAATCGCTCTGAGTGACTTAGCGCTGGTGCACACTTTTATTTGCTCATAGCATTACTGTAATTCATCCAAAAAACTATTAAAATTATCCTAAGCAACTTTAGACTCACTCTGGTACTGCTTCTGACAAAGTAAGCGCACTTAAACCTAATTAAATAAGATTAAAACAACAAAAACTTCAACAATATCTTTAATTGAATTTGTTCTTGAATTTATAATTTAATCAAAAAATCAATAAAAGAAACTTCCAATAATAAAAACAACATTCAGTCACATGACATCAAGCACGTGGTCTCAGCATGGGGCCCATATACCGAACAATATTTTATATGAGTTCATATTATCCCATCCCATAAGTGAATAATAATTTATTGGAATATTATGAATTTCGCATTTTATGAATATGATGCAGTGCAGTATGTCACTCCCTGCACGATTTATATTTATGGACAACAAAAGACTTTCTTAATTCCCATTCAATTCGAAGCTTTCAACATAGATTTTATAGTGCAATACTACGTGTTCGACTATCCAACCAGAACAGCACACACATATTTTCCCCTACCCCCACCACCCAAAGTCCACACCAATTTGCTAACAAAACAGTATGTTTAAGGTACCATATCAAAACATAGGTACCTGCTGCTGAGTTTCTTCTGCTTCTTCTTGCTTTTTGCTTCTTGCTGCCAAAGTTAACTTGCTCGTCCGATTCACATACATACTTATGTAAGCATAAATGGTGTGCTACTAGAAGTAACAACATAACACATGTGCGCTATGTGTTGACTATATCGCGTACAAAGTTTCCCCAAAATATTATGTTTGCCTTTAATGAGCAAAGATTTATATTAATAGCATTTTACCATATATATATATATAGTATATAGTGTTGTGTAGTAGTCTTACGTAGTATATATGTATATATAGTGGCACATTCTCTCCAGCAAGCTTCCTATATAAGTAATGGATACACACCAAGTACCATGTCGAAAATTTAATATTTACACGATGGCGTGGTCGTTAATTATGAATTCAGACTATTTTAAAGACGCTTTTTACCTTGTAAACATAACCTCGAAAGTCTTATCGTTTTCGTAGCTATATTGTGACTGGTCTATTAATCATTATGCCGTATATGGAATAATTACCTGGTACACTCGTTGCGCTGTATATACATATATATGTATGTATGTGTGTATGTACCTTTATAGTAAAAAAAAAAAAATAAATAATGACACACAAAAGAACATAGAAAATCTGAATTTTATTTCATTTTTTTTTTGACTAAGTCATTATCTAATTACATCAAAGCATAACGTAACATGTTTTTGTTTTTGTTTATGTTTTTGAGTTCTCCAATATGAGATCCTCAGTACTAAGTTATTTTGATAAATTTTTTGCTTTAAGCTTTAGCGATTAAATATTTTTCGTACTTAATTAAGAAAGCTTTTTGAAACATTATCCTTCCAAAAGGACTAACACCCCACCTATACTAGATTGGTTCAATTTTAACTCAAAAATGGTCAAAAATTAAATATTCTACACGAACATTATTTTTAAATCTATTTTTTAAATAATTTTTAATTTTAATAATGTAAAAATTTTGACCAGCATTTATTAGTTCTAAAAGTTTAAAATAAATAAATAAAAAAACCAAAAATAATAGAAAATAAAAAATTATTCCATTCAACGAAAAAAAAGCTACACGGCTTTCACACTAAACAAAAATGCTTCCCATTAGAAAAGTTATCCTTTGATAATATTTTTGAAAGAACATGTAAAAACTTGAACCCAATTGGACATCATTTTGAATTGCCTTTGACAACAGCTTTGATAATTTTTAATATTTTTTTAATTACCTTCTCAATGGTTTATTTTTTAATGTTTTTTAAAAAATATTAAAAATGATTACAAATTTCAACTTTCTATTGAATGTACAATTTTCAAACTTTTAACGTTATTATTTTTCGATCCTTTTGGCATCTTAATGCATGTTTTATACATATACTCGTATATTTTTAAATTTTTCTCAAAAAATTTAAAAAAAAAATGTTAACTCAAATATTTAAGGGTCAAAGTGTTTTGAATTAAAATATTCGAGTATAAATATTTTAATTAAGCCATATCAAGTAGAAATGTTTTTTAAAATTAATTTCAAAAACTTGCCAAAATTGATCCACAGATTTTTGATGCAACTTATTTCAAAACGATAATTTTACAATAAATTCTAACGAGACAAATTCACACAACCAGACCAACCCAAAATAGTCAAAATGGAGGGACAAAAGTTATAAAAGCTGAAACCTGCTCCAACTATTGATTGTAAATTCAAGAGTTCCCTTCTATTACAAAGTAGTTTTTATTATTTCAAGAATTTTGGCATTACAAAGCGTTTGTTTCAATATCTACAAAAGTATAAAAATCCAATGGACCAATAGGGAAAATTCATGTAATATGGCGATTATGGCAAAATGTGAATTTGCCAACATATTTATTACTTAGACGTCGACAAATAACGAATTAAATCCGATTTAAAATCAATGATTTATCTCCAAAAATAAATCGTCAAATAAATAACAGATCCTTTACAACTAAAAGTTAAATCTAAGAATTTTTATTTATTCATAAAAGCGTAAAAAATTCAATGAAATAAAAACCACCGACAAAAACAATTCTCAATTCATCTAATTAAGTCAATAATGTTCTTCGATCCTTCACTTTTAGCATACAATCCAAATAAAATGTATTTATTTTTACCCAAAATAAAAAAGAATTAGGAAAAAAAAGTTGTAATTATGTCTAAGTACAAAGTTGTTTCAACCCCTTTTTCTGTTTTGATCAATATAATACAACAAGTCAAACACTTCAGCCGAGACAATCCTTAAGAAATTCCTCATTAATTGATATAAAAAGGAAAAACAATTCAATATAATTTATTGTTTTCGAATAACAACAAAATCACTTGGTATTAAGCCCCATAATCAACCCTCAAAACTTCTGGTGTGTTTGGTTTTTGTTTTGTTGTTGCCTCCGCACTGTTGCTGCCTTTATACCCCGACAAATTCTCTCTCTTCTTATACACTTTACTTTACTGATGCCAAAAAGTACAGACACAAGATGCCCCCTGAAAAAGCACTTCCTCAATTGTCGAATCTCTTACTTATTATAGTATGTTGTAGAGGTAGATGGGTAGTTATATGTATATAATATAGAGACGAAGAGTTGTGTAAAGGCGCACCACTGGTCTTCAACATTTAAGAAAAGACCCCGGCATATTTAAATATGAGATGGAAAGGATTGGGGGAGGGGGGTATGGTGTGAGAACTAAATATTGTTATATAAATGTATATATCTCTATGGAATATTTGTGGGGAGCCCCAAAAAAGGGAATTATTGTATGCATGGCATAGAGAAGAAAGAGAAATTATGCTTAAGGGATGATGATGGTCGTTTTATATATATATATATGTGTTGTTTGGGTAAAGGGTTTTTTGGGTCAGACTTTGACTTACTGTTGAACTTTTGCATAGTTTCAATAATCAAATAATATTGCTGTTCATTTCTTATCCTATTAGGAATTAGACGTATAAGATTACGTATTAGTTAAGAGTATTAGTATATGATTTTATATATATATATATAAAAGGCAGAGGTGTAGGCAAGAGCTATGTCCGCCTGGTTAATTAAATGTGAATAAATTGTTTGGTTTGTGAGATAATTGGGTTTGAAGTAGATCAAAGCGTTTAATAGGATAATTTAAATAATAATAATAATAATATAGTTGATTTATAATTTTGTTTGTATATTGGTATTAGGTTGAATTAAAATTGTTTTTAGTTTTCGGTAGGTATTCACTGAACAGCGTTAATCATAGACCAAACCGCCCATTATTAAAATACGTCTTTCAATTGATCATAAGCCGAACCTACATATATGAAGTAATTAGACGAAATCAGTAAAACTATGTTATCTATACAAAAATTGGATATTATTTATTATTATTACATTTTGATTGTTTATACATATGTGGCGATTACTATAAATGTTCAATATGTTCAGTGAGATCCTTTATTATTCACTTATTATTCTGCTGACATTATTACTTAAATCTTAGATATCGACAGAAAACAAATTTAATCCGATTTAAAATCAATGATTTATTATCTCCAAAAATAAGTCGTCAAATAAATAACAGATCCTTTTCATGTCCGTCTATATACAAAATCTCCCCTGGATATTTTTTTTACAAAAAAACATCAAGAAAAAAAAACTTTTCTACGATTTCAATTTTTTTTCTTCTTTTTTTATTATAGTGAACTACATATAATACACAAAATAATCATCAACAATCCAGCATAGCTATTATTACCAATTGCTCACTATATGTGCCCAGTATATAAACTGAAATCATATCCAATAAAATCAGTACTAAATAATGTATAAAACCCAGTACTTTGCTCAAATAAAATGATTGGCCAATAATTTGTTATTAGAAAATTGCCAGCGTTCTTGTTCGGAGATGTGTGATGTGATCTGATGTCATACATCCGGTCTAATCATCTACATACATCGTTTGTCATTATTATTATGATTATTACTTATAGTTAGCCATCATAAATATAAATTGAATTCGTGTTTCATTAAATCGTATTCATTTTATCGAAAAAATTGAGATTTTCCATCTCTTTCTTGAAATGTTGTATTGTATCATATTTTGTTCAGTTTATTATCGTATGGGTTTTTTTTTGGGTTTGATTATTTGTAATAAATGAGAATGAGACGTTGTCAATGTCAGTTTGGAGACTGTACTGTATGATTGTGTTTTAACTGTATGTATACGATACGATACGGGATGAAAATCATATTCGAAAGGCAAGAAAGACACCACATGTTTTAGTCTCTTGTAGAGTCAACTTGAATTTATTATTCAACCACGAGAGGACAATTTTTTTTTTTTTTTAAGTTTATGTGGAGAAATTTTTTTTTTTTCTGATAAAATTACACTTTGTCACAAAAGTAATGACACACTTGGGCTTAAAAGCTATTGTGACGAGTGTCGCATCGTTTATTGTGTTGTTGTTGTTTTAAAGGTTAAATAACTCAAAGGGTCTCAAAGGTATCTACACCAGCCGGAATAGAACCAGCGTCTGCTGGCATCCAAAGCGAGTGTTCTACCACTGCGCCACAGTTGTCAGCCATATTGTTTATGGTCGTTCATCTTGGTGGTTAAGTCGATGTTTATTTTCTGTGAGTTTAACAAACAACTTTATTCAAGTAGGTAAATGTCTTAAAAAAACTTTTATAATTATGAAGTATTCTTTATCGTGCTTCTACTTTGCTTCAAATGAACATTTCGATAATGGTTAGGGTTACCCTTCTTTTTCTAAAATCTTGACCATGGTCATTGATGGCATTGACGGTAATCCCAACTTATCAATACTAGGCTTGAAGATTTAAGATATTTTTCTTACTTAAAAACTTTCGAATACATCACAATACTTCAATTTATTTCAAATTTATGGATATGTGCAACAAATAATGGGACCTATATTTCTGTAAACGTCAAATAATCAAAAATTTATTAAAATATTAAAAATATTGAAGACGATAAAAAGTAGATACTTAACCAATTTATTAATGACACGACTTAATCTCCAAAAAAACAGTTATAGATCATTCGCGACGCAATAACCTCATACTGTTTTTTGACGTTGATATCACTTTTGTTTTGAAATTTTGGATGTAAAAAATATAAACAAAAAATTTTAAAAAAAATATTCATTTGATCTAAACAAGTTCAATCGATCAAGTAAAATTTATTTATTGAAACACCGATCAATCTGCTCAAATCCCCCGATCAAAACTATCAAAACAAGGCGCCATTTTGAGTTTAGTTTTAGTGTCTAGCACCGACAAAACATTTATTAGACGCGTGCTATTAATTTTGTGACTTAGTGTGTACCCCATACCATAATAATATTATATGAAAAGTGTAGGCTATATGGATTATAGATATTATAGAAAATGAAAAATATGTTTCTTCACATCCGTTTTGTGTCTGTTTTTATTTTCGAGTTTTTTCGGGTGCTTTTCTGAAAGAAGTCTTTATATTAAATATAATTTCTATATGGGCAATGCTGAGACTCTGTCTATAAATCAAAAATGAATCGTTATAAGAACCGAGTTAATTGATTACAAAATGTATACATGTATGTACGAGTATGTATGTATATATAAGATGAAATGAAGAAGGAATATTTAAGAGAAAAAAAAGAAGAAAAGAGATGAGTGACAAAAAAAAAAGAGTATACAACAATATTATTTAAAATTAATGTTTTGAAATTTTATTTACACATTAAGTGTTATTTAATATTAATAATTACAAATGTGTCAGATAAGGAAGTATAAATATGAACATACATAATGTATGTATGTATAATTATTTCTTATTTGGTTCTTAGAACGATTATATTGTTATTGTTATTTACAAACAATTAATAATATGGCTTAATAGCAAATCGATCATAAAGTAAACAAATAATAAAAAGTGTACAATTACGATAAAAAATTATTTTATTATTGATTTTGAATTGAAACTTAAATCACACCGACTTTTTTATAAAAAAAAAAAAAAAAATTAACGATGTTTGACTTTTTTTTTCCTTGTAAATTATTACGTTTATGTGTTACCTACGACGTAGCAGATTGTACGTTCATTTATACTTACAATGTACCTACATGTACTAATAATCGAATTACAGCTCTATATTAATTTGTAATTGAAGCTTATATTACATACAATCTAACGATAATATTGCACTAATTATTTTGCTTGTAGTTATTATGAAATCAGTTTTATTTGCGATTTTTTGTCACTATCTATTTATATTTTATGATGATCAATAATAATTTTTCCGTTTTATTTAAGTGATTTCATATAAAGAATCAATCAATTAATGGCGGTCTTTTAATTAGAATTCAATTGAATTGGATATCGTCAATTTGTCATAATCTACTTTGAATGTATTTTGTAGAAATGTTATCGTAAATTATAGATTGAGTCTTATGTATTGTGTAATAACCGTTTTAAATTGTGTGGTAAAAATCGCACAGTGTAAGACGGCAGTAGGCATCTACGCTGGTCACTGTCTCACGGGAAAGCATGCATGCAGAATCGGTCTGATCGCGACTGACCTGTAAAGCCATTGTAAAGAACCCATAATCAAAGAAACACTAGAGCATCTGCTCTGTTCTTGACCTGTCCTTTACACAATCTAAGAAAGAAATCGACTTAATTGACTATTACCAATACGCACAGCCACAAATAATCGATTTTGCCGAAAAAATCCCTAATAAAAATGTATGAATAAAGCGTTTGTAATAATTTCATTTTTTTTATCGATAATGTTCCTGCATCGTCCTGTGCATAAATTTAGTAGAAAATCATTTTTTTTTAAACGGTCTCATTGTGAGCATGCGAGAAAAATCATTACTAAAGAAAATCTTATATAACTTCCTTTTATAGATTTTTTTGTTGTTATTTTGTCAGTTCAATTCGTAAATTACCTTTAGCCTTTGATAAAATTTTCTGCAAGTGTTGGACACATAATTGTTTGATTTCACACAATTCGCCTATTTCATATATTTAGTTGCAAACGACCTTTCGGACGGGAGAGATGTAGTCGCTTGTGCAACAACATTGTGAAATTGAAAACACTCCTGAGAGAGAGATGATGAGATAATGTAAGCGATACTGTTAAATGTTCAAGTATTTTTCCATACTAAATTTTATCGACTAAGTGGCCTCATCATCGAATATTTTCCGTTTGCTCTTGCACTGGGCAACCAAGCAAAGCGAATATAAAAACTAGAGTATGCACGATTTTTTTCCAAAATAGGCGAATTTTTTTAAAATTGTTATAAATATGGTCAGTTTTTCACGATTTTCATATATTTTCATGAAATATTGTAAGTACGTGGTACTCCACTTTTTCCCAAAAGTAATTATAAGGCAGTTATCCTATCATCAACGATATGCTAAGCAATAAAACGGACAAGAATTTTCCAATTAAAATTAAAACGGAAGAAAATTGCAGAAAACGAAAAAAAAACAAAAAATTTACTCCCACAGAAGTACATTTTTCCAATTTTTCAATAACCGGCGCAAAGCATTATCGACATTTCTTTTCGGTATATTCAATTTGTAGTAAAACTTAAAATATATTCCAAGATGGTATAGAGATGTACTTATGTAGTACACACCACAACAACAACAAACAGTACATGGATAGAAATAAAAAATAATAATAATAAAGAAATAGATAAAATAGGAGTAAAGCTATATAATATTCCGTAATAATACTTTGGAATAGATGCGGATACCATGAGAGATATTCTATATACATAAATATATATATATATATATCCGTACCATATTATGTACATACATATATATACTTATGTATGGAATGTCTTATACATAATATTATGTAGACAGAATTCTATAGATAAAATCTCAATAAAGGAAAAAGAAAAAATATATATTTATATAGGAAAAGCGGAATAAAAAGAAAAATCAGTGGAGGAAGGTGGAGCCATTGCCGTCTTATCAGAAAGCTCGTATCGTTTGCTCAAAAAAAAGAAAAAAAAAAAAGAAAATTTTGTATATAAAAAGCGATGGTATATTATGTATATATAGAGAAAGTACAGTACTAGACATAAATATTTGATTTAGATTTTATATTTAAAGGTTTTTTTTCTTTTTTTGCCTTATTCTGCCATAAAGAATTGGACATAATTGAATTTTGTATTAGTAATGAACATTCGTTGATGATATGAATAGAAAAGAAATTTTATATTATGTATGTAGTAGGTGGATTGGTATAAGGAAATCTATAAAAGATGTTAAAATTTCGACTCAGTATTAAGGATTATGTAAGGATATAATATTTATGTACCAGTACCTACATATTTATATGGTGCTGCGGAAATCTTCTTCTTTTCGCTAATGGCATTTGAGAAATAAATCAAAATACAATAAGGTGTGGCACACCACAAATTTTTTAATGTAAAAACTATTTTTTTCATTTTTTTTTCATTAATTGTGTGAATGTTCGTTCGTTTTAAATTAAAAAAAAAAAAAAAACAACCAAAAAAATTGTTAAATCGATTCTTTTTTACCAACTTCCAAAATATTATTGATATATCTCTTCAAATACGTCCACCATCTGGCTACATATAATAATATTTCTTAAGCATTTAACATCATCCCATTATTTCCCAGTTTTTCTGGATTTTTTTTTCTCCCTATTCTCAATAATAATCATAATCATAACACAAACCATACGTGGGCATATGTTGTGAGTGAGACACCATAAGTAATATATGTATGTATATGAAGAAAAAAAACAAAAATTCTTTAAAATAGACAAAAATATGTTATGAAGATATTGAAATGGGCTAAGGGAAAAATAAATTGATGCCACCCTTTAGTTTTTGTTTGTTTTTGTAAACAAATTTTTTTTCTTTTCATTTTTTTTTTTTGACTAAAAAAACTCGATATTGTGATTGTATAATTCAAAGATAATTTGTAAAACTTAGTATTTGATAGAGAAAGCCAGAAAGAAGATATTTTATCTTTTTAACTAATTATCCGGTAAAAATTGGATGAGTTTTTCTTGGTAATTAATTCTTTTACTCATACTCTCTTAAATTACATTTCATTGATTTTTTTTTAAACCTAATTTTGAGCGTTTACAATGAAAAGTATGATGATTTTTAAATATCAGTAAATTTCAGTAGTAAGAATAAAATGTATACCTCCAGCTTTTGAACAAAACTATTCCTTCAGCTTATTTTATATTATTATAACATTTTTTGTCGTTATTCGTACGAATATTTTTTGTTAAAACCTTCTTTGTTGACTTTACTAAATATTATTGGAGAAGCAATTTATAAGGATAATGTAAATTTTTTTTAATAATAAATAAAATTTTGTTGTTTTAACGATAAAGTTTATATTTCAACAACAAAACCTAATTTTGATATGTAGTTCTTAGCAATTTTCCTGGTATCTTTAGCTTGCCTTACGAAATTAGGTTAAATCTTAAAAATTAAATTTTGTTAAAATTCAAATACATTTTTTGCCGTATATTTTGCCTAATTTATTAATTTCTATAAGTAGTCCTTTTTACCCATGTAGCTTTCTAATTGCAATTGGCTTCATAGGTCATAAGTCTTAAAGTCTTCTTAAACGTTAAACTTAAAATGTTGCTCTACAAAAATGTTGTTATTTTAACGATAAAGTTTCTATTTTAACAACACAATATAATTCTGGTAATTTTAAGCAATTTCCCTGATAACCCTGCGCATTTTATTACAATTTACAAAATTAGGTAACTTTCAATGTAACAAATTAATTTTGTTAAAATTACGAATACATTTTTTACTGTATACTATATATGTTGCCTAATTTATTAAATTTAAAAATACTTTTTAACCACTTCTAATTGGCTTAATATGTCATACGATAAGACGGATTATTCCAAAATTTAGAGATTGATTAAAAAATATAAAATTTACATATACCTAATAAAAATTAAAAAACATGATTTTTTTTAGTACACAACTTTTGCAAAAAAAATTAAATATCGTACTAAAAACAGTCTTTGAATTAATAAACATAGCTTTTAATTATTAACTTATAACTTTGAAGATTTTTATATTTTAATCATCAGACCATATGGTTTTTTTTTAGTATATTGTACTATGTAGTCCTAAAACAGTTAATATTTCTAGCTTGTGACCTCTTGTACGGGAATAGAGTAAAAATTAAAAACAAAACAAAACTGTATTATAGTGATGTATAGATGTACTCGTATGTATGTATGGGTTGTTTCTATATTGTTATCAAAATATTAATAAATTTTGATCGAATCAAATAATAGGTAATCGATCAATTTGTGTTTATATATATTTATGAGAGAGACATTCAAAATTGCCATACGATTCAATTAAAAGTTTTGAAATTCAAACCAATATAAAAATGCAAAGCCATATATCAAATTGAAAATATATTTAAATATTTATGAGTCATTTATGGCGGAAAAGTGTCAATTTATTTTATGCGTTGTTATTATTTTATTAAATTTATGCGTGGGGGGGGGAATTTTAAAATGAACATATCTATAAACTGATGTCATTATTAAAATAATAAAAAAAGCTAAGTAGTAGTGAATTTCCCATAACAACAAAATCACTTTAAAAAAAAAAAAAAAATACAATTTCTAAATCAATACATTAGAATTTTTATCTACTCGTACTTAAGATGAAACTCAATGCATGCGCCTTGTTTGTGTGTTAATTTGTCTGATGCATTTCTCCTTGAACATTAACATTAATTCATCTAAATATAGTCGCCATTCTGCCCTTACTAACTATACATATATCTATGTATATGGAATTGTAGAGAATTGTAGGAACCACTTGAAAAATAGATTTCCCTTTTTTTTTTGTTTGTTCAACTAAAAAATTTAAAATAAAAATCATAGTAGTTTTGAATGCATTGTGTATGTGGTGGTTTGTGTATAGTTAGTTTGTTTTTACTTTTAAGTGCAGTTAAATGTTTTCACCGCCCAATATAATTATTGAGTTTTTTTTTTTTTTTATAAAATTTTTATGACTTGTTTCAATTAGGCAAAGAAAAACAATCACTCAATCCGTAGCGATAACAAAAATAAAGTATTGAAAGTTTTTCATATTGAATTTAATGGATTTTGACTGTGATGTCTTTGTTTAAATGTTAGTTTTCAATGATATAAAATAAAATATAAAAAACCAAAAAACAAAAAATCAAAATCAAAAACTACAAGTTTGACATAGAATTCTATAGAATGAACTATTTTCTTGGAAATGTGATAAATGAGAATTTTAAAATAGACACCGACTAATAAAGTCGCCAAACTAAAAATCTCCAGATACTTAACAAGACCTAAATAATCTCTACAGAGATTAGCGATTTTTCTCCTCGAATGATGACTATTTATCGCTAACAATTTATCACACCACGTGTCATCGATCGTTACTTAGGACTGCAGCAAGTGTGAAAAATACTTTAAGTTTAACGTGACGATTTGAATTGAATTTAATTGGTTGGCGGTAAATTATCGGTTTTGTATTGTAAATTGTCTAATTAGAATTTTTGCTAAGATGCCAAATGGCTGCACTAAATTTGTATATTTAATAATCGTAACCTTTATGGTATCACCGTTTGTCTTGGTTGGGGTCGTTTACGTTTTACTGCTTTTCAAAATGTTGTTTCCAAAATCTTGCTTTTCAAAATCTTGCTTTCAAAATCTAGCTTTGTATTGGCTATGGTACTATAGGTTTGTATAGGGTGCATTATGAAATTTTGTGTATATCTGTATATTTGTGTGTGTTTAATGTTTGTGGGAAAATTAAAGGAGAAATTTAAGAAAATTTAATAAGCTACAATATTAGTCAAATTAATTTCTTTTCTAAATGTAACGGTTCAAAAGTTATTGGTCGAAACAGAAAAAATGTGCATATTTTGACCATTGAGAAATATGGTAAATCAAGTAAAGTGGGGGCCTCTAGCGGTAAAAATTTAGGGGCCCTCAAACTTAAGTTAGAAAAAGAAGTTATTAACAAAAAATAAAAGTAATCAAATATTTAATACCATTTAACACATAACGCATCTTGATCATATCATTTA
>JANSTT010021527.1:0-44488 GCA_026745375.1 Platyura marginata | reverse complement strand
ATATTATTGGTCTGGCTCAAGGACAAATCAGGTTTCACCTGTTTAATCTATATTTACCTCCCCTATTACCTCTAAGCAACAATTCTAAATGACTGTAATGATTGTCTTTAATCCTATATTAAATTCAATACTTATTAATTACATTATGGCAATCAGGAGTACCGTAAATACAGTTTACCACTTAATTAATAACAAGTTCCCAGAATAATTTCCCCTTACAGGACTGAGTCTATGTATCTCAATAGATCACGCGGTCATTATAAATCGATTTTCTTGTTTGTAATCTATATTGACAACATTTAATGATAAATTTCAGAGCCTCTACAAAAAGGACTTTATTTACAAGCGTTCGCCGATGGAATTGATGTTGTTCTTGAACCATACAAAAATGCCATTGTCGAACTACAGCAACGATACTTGAAAAAACCAAATTTCTCATTGATTCTTGTCTATCAACAAGTTGATACTTTTCAACCTCTATTCGTATTTTTGCAACGACTTATTAGTGGCATTAAGACGCAAAAGTTTGTATTTATACTGATTTATATAAGATTGTTCAGAAAGTTTTTTAAATTAATAATTACATAGATTACACGGATGTGCTATACTGCAATATTTACAACAGCACAGTCTTCATGGTAATGAACAAATCACGGATGCGATTCGAATGTAATCTTCTTGATTGTTAATTAATTTATTGACTTACAGCTATGGTTTAATTTGTAGCATTCAACGATCTGTTCATCTTATTTTTCTCAAGCAACTATCAAAATGGCTTATTTATGGAAAATTTGTAGACATCTATGGAGAGTTTTTCATTCAACATATCGAACACAAAAACACAACAGGCAACAGTGAGAAAATTGTTTTTGGTCATAATACAATTGGCACAACATCGGACGCAACCAGCATCAATACCGAACTGTGGCGTTATGATATTTGCTATGATATGTTGCCACAGTATTTTACAACCAGTTGGGCCGAAAAAGTTCTGTTTATCGGTCAAACGGTCGTTATGTTCAATTCCGATCCACAGGGATCGGTTAAACGTACAAATACATGGAATGTCGATGAAATGGACATTCAACAAAATGGATCACTGTGGAATAATCAGGAACATTTTTATTTCAATAAAATACAAGAATTACATAATCCACCGACGATTATTGTGGCTATGTACGAACGAATTGTGGACGATATTAAGAATTATATATCGGAACGATTGTCGGAAATAGCCATTAGTCAGGCGGATCTGATAAAGCAACTTAAGTTGATTAAGGATTTTTATTTGCTTGGTCGCGGTGAATTATTTTTGGAATTTATCAAACAAACACGTGCGATGGCATTGACAAATATGGACGAAACAACAGCACGTGACATTACCAAAGCATTTCAAGTGGCCGCAAATAGTATAAACGTTACCGATGATCTGGAACAATTTTCAATATTTGTACCGGTCGATGATGTTGACACATCAAGCTTTAACTATGATCATCGTGGTTTTATTCAATTTTTATCATTGAAATACAAAGTGAAATGGCCACTTCATTTGCTATTCTCACCAAAAGTTATCGAACGCTACAATGATATGTTCCGATTTTTGCTACAAATTAAAAAGATTCAATACGACTTGCATATGGTGTGGTGCTATCATCGTGACAAAAAAATGAAAAAAAATTCCGAATTATTACAATTCCGAAATAAATTGATGTTTCTTATTGATAATTTACAATACTACCTACAGGTCGATGTGCTCGAAGGACAATTCAGTATTTTGATGAGTACCGTACAAAATTCACGTGATTTTGAGCACATTCAACGAACTCACACCATATTTCAGGCAAATATTTTGAGTTTATGTTTTTTGCTGTTCAACGATACATCACTAAACAAATCGACAATTTTGATCAATAGAGAAAGTCCCGTTTTGATCATTTTATATCGAATTATGCAACGAATTTCGGTGTTTTGTAATTTAAGTCTCAGTTGTAGTGATCCAATGACCGATGAAGAACAACACCTCTATGAGAGTTGTGAACGATTATTTACCAGTGATGTTAATGATTTGATGAAACTATTAACTGGTCTTAAAGCAGGTTAGTTTTGATTGGTTGATTTTTGTAGACATTGGGTATATTTTGGTTTCTTTTTTTCTGTATAGGTCCTAGCAGTGCACCATTGGCTCAGTTTTTGCTGCGTTTAGACTACAATTATTGGTTCAGTTCACAACAGGCTAAATCGAAGGAAAGTGATTGTTAAGGTTCGTGAATTTTTTTAATTACATTTTTTTTTATCAAATTGTTGAACCCAAACTAATATTTTAAAAATTTGAAACTGACAAGTCGAAACTTAATTTATATAAACACTAATGAATCTAAAATGTTACTTTCATACATACGGAGATTTTAATTTAAATATCACTCGTAATTTATTAAAAAATTCAAATCTAGCCACGTTAGAAACTAGTACAATACCAAAAAGATTTGTGCCACATAGTTTTTTTTTTAAATGAAAACTGTCTTCTTATCCTCTAAACATCTAATCTAAACGTTAGTGCTTCTATGGTTAGACTAATTTCCATTCTGTAGTGAAAATTTGATTTCGCTGAGGAATAAATTCAATTATCTATGATGTCCTTCAATGATTCGTTGTAAGAATCTTTGTTATACATAATTCAGAATAACTATGATCCAGAGATAGTTCTGGACCCATGATTATCATGAAAGAACCGACTCTGACCAGTTTTTTTTTCGTTTTATTTTGAACTGAAAAAAATTTTAATTTTTCTGAAACATACTTTCTGGTGGAAGCAAATTTAAAAAACGAATGATGTACAAATATTTTTTATTTAATTACTCTGCAACTTCCATGTCTGTATTTAAACTGTTTAAGTGCGCTTTTGTAAGAATACATTTTGTCAATCTACACTCACACGGTAACGGATGTTCAATGTCTTCAACATCAATAAGCTCCAGTACAATATTGTACCTCCGGTTATTATCTGTATCTCTTTTCATTATCAAAGAAAATGAAATGGGATCTTGTGGCTCAATATAATCTTGTGCATTGTCAGGTAAAACAATAACCGTTTGTTTCCAATGTGTCAACGGGGCTTTTGGACTCGTTGATAGTACAACCGAATTGCCAAATCCATCAACTGGAAATTCACAGTCAAACCATATGCAAATACCTTGATATTGGCCTTCATTATCGGCTACAATGACTTCTTTAAAATTTATCTCTTTTACATCGTCCATTTCAACTTCTTTCATATCAAACCAAGCAATTACCGTCCCTTCATTTAGTAAATCCTCTTCGTTGACCGATAGTATTTCGGGTTTTTGTGATTTTTGCATTCGTAGTGCTTTGCCAAAACTTTCCATTTTAACGCCGTCCACATTGCACCAATCATCGAAACGTGTACGTATACTACACGGTGCCACATAAATGGTTGCATTTGTTGGAAACATTTCACCGTCACATTTTAGAAAATTATCTCTTGCAAATATTATTGAATCAAGCATTCCCTCATGCAGCAAATAGAATCCCATCCATTCCGAAACAATTATATCGACATGTTTGATATCGTTGGGAAGTTGAAAATGTTCGATTTTCTGTTGAAATACTTCAATAACATTTTCGAAATTATTTTCTTTAACCACGTCACGTGCAACATTTGCTATTTTCGATGCTTCAACGGCAAACACTTTTTTAGCTCCTGCCTAAAATCAAATTGATTAAAACGAAACTGTTTATTTGGGATGAATCATGATTGATACTTGTGCACAAAATACTGATAATATACCAGTGCCAGCACCAACGTCTAAAACAATTTTGCCCTCAAATTTCGATCGATTTTGATGAATGGCATCATAATAGGCCTCGTGACGTGGCTTGTCCCGGAGCATTAATTCATGTATCTAGAAATAAAATTCATTTAAATTAATTTAATACATCAACTGACTTTAAGTATGTTTGGGTGGGAATTTAAGGACATCAATTTGTTATATAGAGATTATTTTTCATTTGTATTGACTCCTTTTTTTTGTTGGCGTAAAGACCCCTATCGAGTAACATACAACAACAAATCGTTCTACTTTTTATATGTTTTTATTAATTTTTGTTTTGATTTTAAAAATGTTTTTGTATAAAATGATCACGCTCCAATAGCCCCAATGGCTCTTGCATAACACCCATTTCAATAGAATATTTACGTTTAGCATTTTCTTTATTTTTAATATCTACAACTTGTCCGTCCGCTACTTCATTTGGTGGCAACAGTTGATTACGTTGAACAGCAATATTATGCAAAACTGCACAAGCTGCAATTATCGTTTGTGTTGTATCTATGAAAAATGTTTATATTTTAAGCTCAACTTCCTCTTCCGAAGTCTAAATATATGTACCTTCTTTGTTGTTGATAACTGTTTGTAAACATTTAAATCTTCTTTTCCAAATATCAATTGCTTCCGGTATTAAATATGTTAGTTTATGGGCTTCATTGTAACGCCATTCTTTAATACTTCGGGCATTCTCAACGGGCGTTAAAACAAAATTTCGATTCGCATAATGTTTATCAGCCAACAGAACACCTTCCATTTGATTGTATTCAAATCGTTGATGAACTTCGGATATGTTAAAAATTTTATTTTCATTTGTTGCACCCGGCCATCGAGAAATTATTTCGAAAAATTCTAAATCAGGACCGCATACAATCTGGTATGAAAATAGATAATAAAATGGCAAAGTTTTATTTGGGAAAAAAAAAAATCTATGAAACAAACAACGACTAACCAATATACGAAAACTATAAAATCCTCTTTCGTTTAAGTATCCGTCACAGTAGGCCTTGCCCGGTGATTTGACGGGAATATGTGTGGAACCAACGCATCCGAAAACTTCTGGAAATTTTCCTTTTTTCAGAAATTTTGTTGAAATTTTTTTGTATTCACTTTTCTCTGGTATTTTTATAAAACGTAATTTTAGCTCAGACAACAGTGTAGTCACCTTTTTTATGATTCGCGAAATTGTCGGTTGACTTACTTGGCTATCGGTTTTTGATTGAAATGATCCTGAAGTATACATAAAACAATTGAAAATTTGGAAATATGTACACAAAAACAAATGATCATCTATTTACCAGTTGCCAGAAACCGTAATGTTATTAAAAGTTCAACAATCGGCGGAACCGGTTGTCCCCGATTTGTGTACTTTGTCAATCCGTACAGTATCATCTGCAATATATCCTGAACAGTTTCTTTGTTAAATCGATAGCGTTTCTCAAATTCAACATCCGAATATATTTCTAATGGATTACTTGTATCCTTTAATGTTTTAGAAATTATATTTTTCGATTTTTTCGGTGGTGGCTCAGACTCTTCGTCCGCAGATGATTCACGGGAACAATTTATAGAATTTTGTTTCTTCTTGCACAAATATTCGATGGTATTTTCTAAGTACGATTCATCGTCACCGTCCGATTCACATATTTTGTCTATTTTATCCATGCAATCGAGTATTTTTAAATATCGCGAGACATTCGATGGGACCTCAGCCATTTTTGTTGTTGTTGTGTAAAACAAATGAAATAATAAAAAAAAAGGAGTCAAACGTCAAAACACAAAAATTCACCACAAAATTATTCCTTAAATTTTATTCAAATTCTAAAGAGGGATTTGGAAGGCATTGATCTCAATCACGAGTTGAAAATTACATGCATATATACACATTGCACATATATTATAAAAATCTCCGATGATAAATTGCACCTTAAGATCATAAAAACACTTACCTCCAAATCTTCATAGCTACTTATGTATTGTTCATAATTTTGCATAATTGTTATTGTACAATATTTTGGACAAATCAAAAAAGAGAATTATTTTCTTGTTTACTTTTTTACTTGCCGAAAAATCCACATGTGTTTTTATAGTATTTCTTGGTAATTTTGACAAGTAGCAAAAATTATTAGTACTAATTTGTAAATTCACCACTGCGGCAAAAAGCGCCAAATTTGAATTTAATTATTTTATTAAAATTCTCCCAACATTTATTGATGGAACTGGAGAGTGTACAACACAATTTTTTTTTATTAACTTTTTGAACATTAAAAGATATTAAATAGGTAAAAAAAAGTCCATGGCACTTCTTCAGTTTAGTTTAGTTTAAGTATGAGAGAGGGGCAAGCGCCCGAAATTCCTTAGGTCTCTATAGATGGGCCCATTAGACATTCCTCTATATATTTATCTCAATTGATATGACAAGCTCTTTTTTGTGGAACAAAGCAGCACTTGAGGTGTTCTTTTTACGGAAACCTTACAAATGCTCGTAATTTCAACGCTATTTTTTGCCGTTTTTGAGATAATGTCATTATTTAGTTTTAGACTGTTCTTAAGTGCAATCCAATCACCCGGCCTTAAATTCAAATTAACAGAGCAGAGAAAAACGCTTCATGTTTCATCTCCAGTCGGTCTTGAACCCGGGACCTCTTAGGGCAACCACCTAATGTACTGGTCGGTAAAGGGTTTCCTCAAGTAATTCCGATGATTTTCCAGTGTAACGCCTTTAGCCAAGTTAACCGGTTGATTACCTCCCTATTTTCTATATTCTTACAAAATAGTTAATTATAATTTAAAACTTAATTTCATCATATGATTAATCGATTAATTTCTTCAATTATAAATAGAATTATTATAAATCGATAAAAAGACAGTTAAAAATTCTAATGCGACGTTCATTATTCTTTCTTATATCTAATTAAGGACGATTACAGTCACTTAATGTGTTATTCTATAAATGATCTTGGAACTTAGTAATTAATCATCATTAGCCATATTTCAAATGTTTATTAATGGAAGTAAATAGTATTATTTTTTTTTTCGGTACCCATACGCAATCTCTCGTCCATGCGTAACAAATAAACTACTGAGGCATAGAATAAAATTGTGAAAAAGTAAAGAGTACAAAAAAAAAAAAAAAAAAAATCCCAATATGTGCTGCACACTAAAAATCTATAGTAAAAGATCACAAAAATAATCGAAACAGCATTGTGCAAATATATTATTAATTTAACTTCAAAGTCACAATTGTTGGACATTTTACAGCTAAATTATATGTCTTCGGAGAGGAAAAACGTACAAGCACCGACCTTGGCTCAGTGAACTATATCAAAAGCCAAAAACTTTTGTATACGTACATTATTTGCTCAATTGTACTTAATACATAATTACATTGCTACTTACATCCTACAAAAATACATTTTCTCGTTAAGTGATTAAAAGATTTAAATTTTTGTGTCTTGTATGTATAGTAAATTTAGTCGCCAAAGCTCCGTTATTTATTTTAATTTTATATTTTCTGCCGACCACATGAAATATAATGTTATGTGGGAACCGAATTGTTTTGTTCAACGATTATTCTCAGAAGATTTATTTCGTTTATCATGAAATTATCGAAAGAAATAAAATACCCACCATGTTGAGACAAGAGAACAAAACAAACAAAACAAAAAAAAAACAAAAAAAAAAAACAATTTTAATAAATGTTTCTATGCCTTTGGCTATTTCTGACCCAATAAAAAAGTCACAGTATGTATTTGCCATTAGTTAAACTTTCGATTTTGCATAATTTTGTCATTTAAATAATTTGACATTTTTATATCACTTAAAATTTAGTTAAGAATTTAGTCATCCATTATTATTCGTATATAGACTGTTTGTTGGTGGTCAAATCCACATTTTATTGAAGGTGTTATATTTGGCTAATCTTCATAACTTCTTCTGACATGCAAACAAACAAAATATTGCAGGTTTCTAATACTTTCCGAATCTTCATTTTATTGTGTACCCTCTTGTGTAATGTGTGAACTCCATTATGTCGGTAAAGCAGTTTAACAGTTTAATTCCATAATTTCAAGACCTCTTTTTCTGTATAAATAATTCTTTATGAACATATCATTTCAAGTGGAATTGGAACCACCTAACCTCTGTTTAATCTAACTAGGATCAATATGAACTGAATTATTTGATCGGTTTTGTAGTAGATTTATTGGCATTCATAGTAAACAGAATTAAGTCATTTGAGTCTTTGTATTGAATCCATAGCTAATCTCTACTACGATGCACAATTGTGTGTAACGTCGATAAGCAAATATAAAACAAATTTGTAAAAATTCTTTTTTTAATTTATTTTTAAATATTATCAAGTTTACAATATATACTTAAACAATAAAGAAATCACTTCATCAATTTGATGTCGCCAGAAATACTTAAGGGTGCGACACCAAATTAAGGAAGAGTACAATAAATTGTAAATTCAATAATTTTGCATTCCTTACATGCTAGCAATTTATTTATAGTCCTATCACTATACATAGAAGTGAATAAATCTTAACTAAAATAAATAATTACGTCACTGTTATTGTTTATAGTAAAACACAAATTAAAATAAACAAAAAAAAAATGCATCTAAGGTAGAAGTCGTGGATTAAATCGTCCCATATACAAAATCATTCCAGTAGGATTGTGTCTAGCAAAGTATAAAAATGGTTTGTCAAATCGCAGTCTTGGTGCTTCGGGCAGTCGGGCTTGACGTGGTCTCAGCGGAAGCGGTAATTCTAAATATTTCTGATCGAATATTGGATCATACAGTGATCTGTCTGCATCTTCATAGTCAAAACTTGAATCGGTAATATCCAAATTGACCTGTTCATCATATTTGACATTTCGTTGTTGTAATGGTGGTGCTGGATACAATTCAACATGATGTTGTTCACTGATTTTTTCTTCGCCACATGTACTGAACGTATTGATCTGTATCATATCCGATATATACATATCTTTGGCAAAAGATCCAGTAAGACCCCTTAAGTCAGCTCTCTCAAAGTCAAACAAATCATTTAAACCCATTTTAAGAAGGCCACTTGTTGCATTTATAAATGATCGATGTGAGAATCGCGGAATTTGTACTTCAAGACCAGGTCGTTCCATTAATGTTGTAAGCAAACGTCGCCATGCATTTTTAGTGATAGCATTTACCATAAACATCGATTCTAAACGTTCCAAATTATCTCCAGGCATTGAATGTCCCTGCTGTCCTGGCATAACAAATATCGTACTCACCACATTCGAACTGCTACCGAATGCAACAGCCGTTGCATCTAATTCCGGATCATAGCCAGCTGTAAATCCTGATTTCCAAACAGCGGCTGGTATTGGAACAAGACGACGTTGCCGTATCGCTGGCAATACTTGGAAAAACATTTCTCCATCACGTTCATTGACCGTTGCTTTCGAACAATCTGTTTGATAAATATTTGCGGAGATTCCTGCCAATGGTGGATTCAACCAAATATTGTTTGTCTTAAGGTATTCACTTATTCTGCCCCATGTATGTCGTTTAACCAGCAGGTTTGTTCGTCGTCTTATAATATCATTAATAATATTGAAATTGACTTCTTCCACATGACCGGAATAGAATTGCTGAGCTTTATCCTTGTAAAAGTTCAGAATTTTTCCTTTAGTTCTATCGCTAAACAATTCACGGACAAATGCACTAGTTGCCAGACCAGCCTCCTTAGAATTTTCCACCGAATCGGTAATATTTCTAAATATCAAATGTGGATTAAATGTAACCATATCGTCAAGTCGGAGCATCTCATTCATTTCACCAGATGTACCACCACGTGCACCCAAGAATATCATAGCCAACATAGATGTCAAAGCAAATGGTGAAACGATTAAACTTCTAGCCGCGCTAATTCCTTCACTGTTCAGAGATTTCCAAAACGTAAATGCAAGTTCATTGCAGAGTTTTGCAAATTCTAGAATGTCCTGGCTAGCGTTAACGGTGCTCTCCTCTAGACCAAGTGCTTGCTTTGGGGCCGGATCCAATTTCACCGGTACCGATGGTCTTCGATTTTGATTCGATACCTTAATCTTTAATGCATTAAATGGTGGCATTTTAATGGATGGTTTTGGCGTGTTGACATGGAGAATTTTTTGGTCAGTTAAATGAGGACGATTATTATGTGATGATGATGAAGGCTTAGCAGAACCAATTTGTTGCGGTAAATTCGATCGATCATTAATCTTTAGTATTGTGTATTTCTTTGATTCGGTTGGGAACGAATGATTTCTCTTAATTTCTTCTAATTTTTGTGCAAGTGGACTGAGTGTCGTTTCTCCCAATTTTATGAAGACATGCTCCTTAAGACTATCTGAGTTAATTGTTTCTTCTAGACTTGAGTCTTTGATAATTTCTGGTGAAATTTCTTCTTTCTCTATAATGTTATTTTCTAGTGATTTATTTGTGTTTTCCTGTTCGATAATGATTTTATTTGAATCTATTGGAATGAATGTGGCTGCTTCTGCGTAATTTGAAGTTGTTCTTTTAAATGTGGTACTTTCAACTTGTACTGGAATTATAGTTGTCATATCAACTAGGTCTTCAGTATTACTTTCCTGTAATATATTCGATTTCTCTTTGATACCATGCGTTTGTTCATTATTTTGTTGATCACTTTGCTGATCACTGGGATTTCTTTCAAATTCATTTATATAACTAAGAGTAGTTTGTTCTAAAGACATTTTTTGTTCGGCGGGTACTATTTCTGTTAAGTTTTCTTGCTCACTTGACATTTCTACCAATAAATCATTGTGTTTTCTATTACCAGGTTCTAATGAATTAATTTTCCCTACATTGGGCACTAGTTCCAAGGAGACTGTTTTTTCACTGGTCACTTGTTTTAATAAATTGTCTTTTGTCTGATAACTTGTAGTTTGTTCCAATAAATTTTGATTTTCATCTACAGTTTGTTCGGTAGATATTTTATCATCACTCACTTCGTATTTTTCTTTTTCGTTAACATCAAGTTCTAATAAGTTTTTCAATTCGGTGGTTATTTGTTCCAATAAATTTAATCGTTCATTAGTGGTATGTTCGTATTCAGTTTTCGGTTCCATAGTAGTCTGTTCCAATAAATCTTGTTGCTCAGTTGTGGTTTTTTTATTTTCACTGAAAAATGGTTCTATTAGAGGGACGGGTTCTAATATGTTTAAACGATCATCCTCTTGAATTTTGACAATATTTTCTGTTGTCTGTCGATAGTTTTCAGTTTGATTTTCATCTTCAGTATCGATTTTTGATTTTTCGAAATTGTCTTCTTCTTTTCGGTTATCATGATTTAGCATTGAGAATATTGTAGTTTTTTCCCAATCATCATTCATAGCTTCATTACTAGGAGTCCCTAATTCGACTTCTTTTAATTCCACCACTCTTTGTTCTGTGGTACTCTCTACACTTTCTTTTGTGAGTTCCTCCACTGGAACATTTTCTGTGGATGTACTATCTCTAAAAAATTCAATCGTCTGTAACAAGTCTAAATCTAAATCATCATTTTCTTCATCGTCATTATCTAGTGTATCTTCTTCCTGAGTAATATTAAGAGTTTTCATAACCTCTTCATCGATCATACCAATGGTATCCAATATTCCAGATGCAATATTTAGTAATATAGGTGAACTTTCTGTTGTCGATTGTACTTGAGAAGTGGTCGATTTTACTTCCATTGGCATCTTTAATTTGACAGAGTTAATTTCTTCATGAACATCAGACTGTACGGATATCTCAGTGCTGGAATCTTTTTCACTAGACAGTAGCGGTACTCTTATCAGAGTTGGTTCTGCATTCAATTTATTCTCAATGATTGGAATTTGTACCATTGGTCTGATTTTGGTCGGTTTAACAATTTCGCCTGTCTTGCTAGGTGGAGCAGATGCCACTGATACCGACGATGTTTTCTTTACAACAGATGTTTCGTATGATACATGCTGAATGGGGGTTTTTTCCATTTTCTCTTCACTGTTATGTTTCAACATATCCATAATCTCCATTTTATGAAATTTATCGGGAATTTCCGTTGTGATTTTTTCGTCCGATTTTAATGTACTTTCCGCAAATAAATCCTGCGGCAGTTTATTCATATTTAAAGGTCGATTTCGATTGGCCATATCTCCATTATTGCTTAATACTGATGCAACTGTTGCTACTTGCTGAATAAACTCGGACATCGTCAAATTTTCCAATGCAGCCAATTTTGATAGGTGATTCTCACTATGTACACTTTCTACGGCTAATGAATCGGGAATTTCTTCTGGATTTTCCTCAATTAAATTTTCAATTTGCTGAATAATTGAATTAGTTTGATGATGCACATATCCCTTTGGTGGTTCTTCTAACTTAAGTGGAAGATATTCTGGTGGTTGTTCATATTCATTTAGTACTGTTGCCTCATCTACAATATTGGGAATTTCGGTTGTTGTTGGTAAATCATAGACTTGTGGTTCCTCTTCATCAACAAACATTAATTCACTTTTATACACATGGGAATCATTAATTCCATTTTGAATGTCCAAATTTGGAAGACGCTGTGGTGTTACTGTTAAATTTATTTCGTCTGAATTTTCGGTAGTCTTCTCAGTTAACTCATCTTCTTCAGTTGTAATGCGAACAAACTTGTCCATATTTTCTTTATTGGCTAAAAGTAATCCTAAATGCTCAGTAGACGGATCATCTCTAAGGCTTTCCATTATTTGATTAAAACTAAAATTTGAGTCGAATGCAGCCATTGGTTTGGATTTATGTTCTGTAATTGGTTCAGCTTCATACATTTCAGTTGTTTCCATTTTTAAAATAATATTTTCTGGAATTTCTGTTTTTACCAAATACTTAGACGTTGTCGATGAAATCTCCTCGTTAATAGTTGTTTGTTCTGAAGGCTCGAAAGTCGTTACTAATATCGGTGTTTTCAAATCACTGTCAATCGGAATTATTGGTTGAAGTTCTTCTTTCTCTGTATCTACAACTGTTGATGACAATAATTCGGGCAGTGTGCTTGGGTTAGTTAATGGCGATGAACTTGTTGTACTTGCAGATAATTCAACTTTCATAACATTTTCGTTTAAAATGGAATTTATTTTTGTAGACGATGGAACTTCTGTTGTCTTGCTGCTACTAATTGCGGTTGGTAAGATTTCCGGAATGATTGATTCTTTAGTTTTAGTTTCAATGATTGGTAATTGAGTCGATGATTTTTCATCAGCCGAAAGTGTGACTTTACTGCTAAATGTGCTTGTGACAAATTCTTTATTCATCTCTACATTAAATGGCGACGAGATATTTTCTGCTGTTTCATCTGTACGTGGAGTTGTAGTTATCATTACTACAGTTGTTGATGGAACTCGAGTTGTTGGTGGTTCTTCGGTGGTTTTCTTTACATCAGCAGTTTTTTGTGTTGTTCTTATTACAGTTGTTGATGGAACTCGAGTTTTTGGTGGTTCTTCAGTGGTTTTCTTTACATCAGCAGTTTTTTGTGTTGTTCTTGTTACGGTCGTTGATGGAATTCGCGTTTTTGGTGGTTTTTCCGTGGTTTTTTTTACATCTTCACTACTTTGTGTTGTTCTTATTACGGTCGTTGATGGCCTTGAGGTTGTTGGTGGTACTTCAGTTGTTTTCTTTACACTAGAAACACTTTCTGTTGTCCTTACTATGATTGTTGATGGAACTTCTGTTGTTTTAATTACATTAGGAGTACTGTGTATTAATACTTCAGTTGTGTCATCACCATCATCACTATCATCATCGGCTTCATCTGGAGTAATAGTTGTTGATTTTCGTGTTGGTATAGTTGTTGAACGTCTGCGAGTAACAAATCTGCTTGTTGAAGTTGATAAATTTGGATATGGAGTTGAGTTATGCCTATAACCGGACGATAATCCATTGTATGCACTCGGGTTTGTCGCAGTTCTTAGTGTAGTTGATTGCAAACTGCTAAAAATTGGCTTACGTCTTGTAACATATACCGATGAAGGTCGTTCAGTTATAGGTTTCCGATTTGCTTCTTTTTCATCGGTATCCTGTATCTTATTTATATTATTGTAGGATGGCTTCTTCGTTGTCTTACTTTCACCTTTGTCGGTTGAATTGGATTTCTCTTTAATATTCAATACCACCGAATCAGGTGTCATAACAATCTGTTGCGGTTTATGCGGTTGAATATCTCCACCAGTATTACCAAAAACAGCAGGCAATATCAAACTCCAAGACGACGAAACGTCAGGTGTGTCAAGCATATTTACCACATCGGTGGAATTTTTTTTAGCTTCAACTTCTTTGTTTAATAGTCGTTGAACACTGGTAACGATGTCGTGTACATTAATATCGACTTTTTGATTGCCATAAGGTGAACTATGTAACAACATTGTACCTTCTCCAGCACCACTAGCAACAATACTCTGAATTTCTTTCATTGTCATCAGTCGTTTGATTAAATCTCCTTTTTCGTTGAACGTATAGAATTCATATCGATCCGGATTTAGAAGATTTATAGGACTAGCCACTTGCGGTGGAACTAATGGTCGTGGTATTGGTTTGCCTATTGCATCCGAAAAATGTGGTTCTTGTCCATTTAGTATGACTGACACAGATGTGACGACACTGAAAATTAAGAAAATTATCGTTACAATTCTCGTGTATTTTTGCTACTTTTATATTTATTTCAAATCGATGCACCTAATATGTTACATGCAAACGGGCATTATCTAATTTTGTTTGGGATAATAAATTATTATTGAAAAGTTTGTATTTTTTAAATTATGCAAAACTGCAATTATTTTCCTTCTTTTTTTTTTTTTAATAAACAGATAGTTTGAAGAGTATCTCATTTCCCATTGACGACGAATACTTTTACTTTTGCCATTTTATGTCAAAATATTTGCATTTCAGTCATTTAAGTTACAAATAACAATAAATCAAACTGATTATGTAATTTTCTATATATATTTTTATTTAACATTTTTTTGTCTACTTTAACACCTACTTATAATACCATTGGATGCACATATAATAGAATAAAAAATTCTTTGTTAAAATTGATTTAAAACCGGAACAAATAGTTGAATGACTATAAATCGCCACATTCGTAAACGTATAAGAGATTATTCATATAATTCAGTTTTTTTTTACTAATATTTTAGTTAATAATGTAAATGTACTTTAATTCCTGATGGAGGATTAATTAAACAATTCCCGGCCAAAAACCATCGAGGTAAATGTAAATTGGATGATTACTGATTACCACTCGAGTTTTAAAAAAAATATCTTTCAAAATAGAAATTTTACCTGTGCAAAACAATGAAACTATAACTCACTTTCCAGAAGAGTATCCGGCTTTTGAAATAATAGAAATAATAAAAGAGATATTTGGTATTAATATTTAAAACGGAATGATACTGAATGCCAATTAACCTCAGCGATATTCTCACCTTCATAAAGCGATGAATTTCATGATCTCACTATGTTGAATTGGAAACAATTTACTTAGTAAATAGATCATCTGATCAGACAAAATTGTTCACTGGTAACCCAATATTATAATAATAATAAAAAAAAGAAAAGAATAATGATCATCACGCGTAATTAATATCAAAACAGAATCTGTTTTTTTTTCTTGCCATTAATTTTATAATCGTCTTTTTATTATTCCAGCTTTTTTTCTAATTAAAACGAAGCAAATCTGTCTATGTATTTATTATATACTCATACCTACATCAAGTTCATAAAACAGAAAAAAACAGCGCAAGATCATTATCAAATCAAACGGATAAATTATGACATTTATTACACCGATTAAGTCAAAACAAATGTAATCAAAATGCATAAAAAACCGGAAAATCAACAAATTTTATGTAACTTCGATCAACTATTTTTGGCACGATCGATACCGTTTTACTTTATTACTCGTGTGTGTGCTTCCTCTCTTCTTCTTTTTGTGTATGGATTTTTTTTATTTATTATTACCATCATTATTGCATTGTTGTTGTACATTAGCATTATGTTAAGTCACTGGATGGTGTCTTCAATTTTTTTTTTCTTAACTAACCTGTCTTGAAAGTATCACATTTTGTACCGCAAAGGAGAACGGTAATCGCTTTTCAACATTTATTTTTGGCAAGTGCACGATCTTTGCGGTATTGGTATGGTGTGTACCTTACACGAAGAAATATCACTTGAAATTGTATGTTTTAAAAGACATGAAGATATAGATCGTTAGGTGCATTAATTTGGCTGCAATTTACAGCATTTCTGGTTTGATTATATAAAATTACAGATATTTTTTTTGTTTTTTTGTTTTGTTCTTGTTGACCTATATTTCAAATTAAAGTTCATGTTGTATACCTTGAACCAATTATTTTTCTTGATGTTTCATCGTCTTGTTCTGTATCGGTTCCTTCATCTGTTGTTGAATAAGCTATTGTTGCAGTTATTAGTGTTGTTAGTATGACGATTATGACTCGCATTTTCTATTGAACTCTGAAACAGATAAAAGAAAACTTTCTTATAGTGTCATCGTTTGTTTATCGAAATATATGGACGTGAGACGTGACGTTATACAATTCAATAATAATAATAATAATATTGTAAATATCATAATGCAATTTGAAATGTTCTCTTGTTTAAATTTCAATAATTGTCTACCATTTGTTTAGTTTTTGGTGTGATTAACATGTACATAAGAGCAATACCTTAATTTACTGAGACATCTTATTCCATTTTTTATATTAGGTATGTACCCAATGACACTTTTTTCTCTCTTAGGCAAATGTCCTTTTTTTAGTTTTGTACTTTAAAACTTTACCTAATTTATGATCTGCCATTTGTAAAATTGTTGTTTATTTTAGTCAATTTTTAGGTCCTTAAAATCCCTAAAATTATTGATTTTGAATAATTTAAGTTCTATATACAGTAAAATTCCTCTAATTCAGACTGCACTGAGGGTCATTCTTAATTGGAGGAATTTTTTATGGTAAAAACAAAATCACAAAAATAAAATATTTCACAGTATATAATGCAGTAAAATTAAAAATAATATGTAGGTACATAAACAGTGCTGTGGAAAAAAATAGGTGCAAGGTAATTAGAGGAATTTTACTGTATTTTTGTTTGCATACAACTTCCTGATGAATTTGATCATCTGCCAATGACCAGTTTGCTGTTCTCCTCCTAAACTACATAAATTGTTGGTATGTTTATGTAACTATTTGTAAACTTTTTTTTACGGAATAGCTTAATGAGAATTTTTTTTAGTATATGTACCAAGGGAAACAAGCTACCTGTACATAAAACCGTATAACTAGAACTAGAAGTATAACTAGAAGTATAACTAGAACTAGAAGTATACTCTCTTTTCGGTACGGTGCTCTATATTTATTTATTTTTATTATTTTTTTTATTACAACTAGGTATACTTACGTTAAATAGATTAAATCAAAAATATTATCTTGTGTTCTCAACTATATATTTAATTTAAAATTTTTCTAGTAGTAAGTATACTTGTTTCTTCTTGGCTCTTGTAAGTATAGAAATAATTTTAATTAATCTCTTTTTATACGGCTACGTATTTTAACAAATTTTTTATATGATATTTGTCAATATCCGCACATCGAAATTCAATTACATAAATTACTTTACAACACAACATCAGTTTTAGTCACAGGGATTTTGAAAAAAAAAAAAAAAAATGTCAATTAAATTAAGATTCGCTATAGAAGGTCACAAGGAAATACCACAACCTTGTACTGTTTACTGGTACGATAACCAATTAAAACGATGCGTAGTTATTATGATTTTGTTAAAGGTTAACAACAACAAAAAATCAAGTTCAATAATTTATAATTAATTTTTTTTTATATTACAAAAAACAAAAAAAAAACTTTTCTAACAAACTGTGTCCACCTACATATATTGAAAGTATAATTATGCATAAAATACATTAATGTACATAAGTATGTATGTCAAAAATTCATACTTATAATTTTATTACGTCATAAAAACTGTAAGTGTAATCCATTTAAATGCATTTAACGATCATCTATCCATCAAAAAGATGCACACGATAGAAATTCATTTGAACCATAACCGGGCAATTACATAATCTTATAAGATAAATATTTAATATTTATCATGGTAATAAAAGAAAGAAAAAACACATAAGCAGTTTAGGAAAATAACAGTTGACCCAAAGATAAAAACTAATTATCGGTTAGGTTGAACTAATTTTTTTTTTATTAATCCGATTAACCAGAATATTCAATATAAGTATAATCTTTTTGTGTGTTAATGAAGAAAAAAAAATGTATTTGTTAATTTTACTTTTACAACTTTGTTCAAGCAATTACCGTCAGCAAGTAATAATCTGCTCTGTGAAACTATACCATAAACAATAAGTGTAGTCACAATAATCAAATTGATCATCAAGTTATGGTCTATAAATAATATTGCAAGATTAACTGTTCTTTAATGATATACTGTTTTTTTTTTTTATTATTAATTTTAATTTTGTTTTATTATTTATACGGAAATATGTCTCGACACACTGATAGCAATCTTTGGTTTTATCATCTGTTAAGTTGTTTATATTGCTTTTACATCTCTTCTACATATCTACTTTGAGGAATTTACGTTCACATTAATTTCCAGGTAAATAAAATAGTAAAGAGTAGGTCATGCAGACAAAATGCGGATGTTTTGGCAATATCGTGATATTGTGTAGCCTTTGTTGTTTGTGGAAGATTTTTTTTTTTTTCTTCTCCTAAACTTTGTTGATTGTGCTATAATTAGTGGCGAAATATATTTGAATTTTTTTTTATTATAATAATATACTTATTGTCTTAAAAATAGATTTTTACGACCTCCGAAATTGGATTTGAGCTAACTATTATAATGTTGATTTATCAAGATATTCTACCTACGCAAATTCATGGTCAAAATATATTTTAATTAAAAATTTTTTTCGGAATTTATTTAACAATATTCTGTCAAATTGTTTTGATTATAAAAAATATAGTAAGAAATATTTATAATTAAAATCACGAGATTTCCGATCTCATTATCATGTTTTTTTTCATGTTTCCCTTCAAAGAGCATACATATATGTAATGACGATTTAATTACCTAAATAAATTTAAAATATATAAAAAATAAGCTCATGGCTCATAAAAATTGACTAAACATTTCCATAAAGTTATGATTTTTTTTTTTGTTTACCTACTCTATCAGTGGTGAAAACTAAAGACTTCTCCGGAATCTTAGGGTTCACATTTTGACAAAGTGTTATCTCAACGTATGGGGGCGATGCGTTTGATTTTTATAATAAGATAGGTATTCAGGAGGTTCGTCGCTATTGAAGTTTTTCGTTTTTATCTCTTCTTTAATATTAAAAAAAAAAATTATCTTTATTTCAAAGCAGCTAATTAATTATAATATTAATAAGAAAAATTAAGAGAAATTAAATGATGTGACTTCCTTTGAAGGTATAGTATGAACGAACCACAGTTTTTAGTTGCGTTATCTGAGTACCTACTATATGTTGATAAAATTAGAAATGGTTCTATATATTTTTTTATGTACATATTTATATATATACATTATGTACAATAAACAGACTAATTGGCATATGTATAATTTCTGAATAGACAAATAATTTAATTTCATACAACAAGAATTCTAAAAATATTTGTTATATTGTCAGTTTTGAGGTTGACAGAATGATTAGGCATAATTTTCTTCCCACTATGCGCTCTAATATTATATTAATAGCTAGAAAATTACGATAATCATATTTGTCAACAAAAAAAAAAAAAAATTAATATATTTTTAAGTGAAATTTCACACAGAATTTTATACAAAATTTATAAATATTTTCTCTGACACAATTCCATTTCCTTGACTTTTTTTGGTTGACAAGGTCTTTGTGTTGTTTTTTTTTTCTTTTCTAAATTGGCGTTTCTCTTTTCAAATTTTAAATTAGCGAAAAAGTTATTCTAATTATTTGGCAATTTTTTTTAATTTTTTTTCTATCATATTTTAATAAAAATGTCCACTATCTACTAACTTATAAAGCAAAGTAGTAATTCCCGCATATGCTCAATTAAGTACCTTTTACATCTTTATGCATACCTACTACATATTATTAAATATGAATTTAATTCACACTTTCTACCAGTGTAATTGTGATGATTGCTCATATATGTTCAGTATGTATCTACTACTTATGTAGGTATGTACAATTGTACATTGATTGGGCAATTATGTGTAAACTCAAAAAATATATGTACATAATATCCAAAATTACAATTGACAATAAGTAATAGTACACAAGTGAATGGATAATTTTTGATATAGAAAAATGGTGAAATATACATTTTTTGATGATCCTCATCTCATTTATTGTATGTAGTTAGGTTATAAGTAGGTATTTTGTACTGAGGAAATTAAAAAATATGTACCTACATATAGTTATATATTTCAAAATTTTCGATTTAATTACTGAGATGAATGCGTTGTACATATTTGTATAAATTACATCTGTTTTGAAAGTTGAAACGCCTAGTTTTACAATAAAATAAATAATAAAAAAAAACTATGTTGGTTAGAATTACACATTAAACGTTATATTATAGTTGTAGGTATGTACATTGTACATGTACATATATATTGTTATGTTTATGTTGAATAATTTTTTTTTTTTTTTTGATCGCGTGTATTTTTTTGTATTTGAAACCATTCTATAATCAATTCATTTTCATTATTACAAAATTGACGAGTAAAATGTAGTAACAATTATTACTATTATATATATGTATATATACGGCAACATGTGTAAGAATCACTTTCGTATTCATACCTACATATGTACATACATAAATATATATATAAAGTATTCTCTATAAGATTAGTATTTCCGATAACTCAGTAACTTGTTGAAGAAGGTTATTTGTCTGTCTAGAATTTTGATGACCATCAAGATTATTAACTAATTCATTTTTTTTCTTAATTATTTTTAGATGTTTTTGTTTTATTTTGTAACATTTAAATGGTACCCAAACCAATGATAAAAAGAAATTTGATGATATTCTTCGTCATTATCATCGAAGTGATTTGTCCTAATGATCGCTACACTTTTAAATAATAAATTAAAATTAGTAACCTACCGCAAGTATCTATAGTTTAAATATTTTAATGTAGAAAATCTACAATTTAGCTTTGTAACTAAAATAAATATTAATTCCTCCAATAATTGTCTTGACTCGTAACCAATTCGATATGGTATAGGTACAAAAAATACTTGAGAAGAAAAACTCTTACGAATCGATTGGAACAAATGCGTCCTTGACATTAGTTTAATAGAAACATTACCTTTTTTATTTTATATTGTAATACAGTGTGAGTGGCGATTATTGGTTATTCGTATTATGAACAAAAGAGGTGCATTGAACTTTACGCTCTGAACTAATTTGTATGGGAATATAATTGAGCCGATTATGTATGTATGTATATTGTATATAGACGTAAATATCTCATTACTGACGTAATGTAAATATTATCCATTTTAATTAGTATCGGCATTGTATTTATTAACACACTACAATTAGCATCCGACAGATAAATCTGTTTGAAATGTTGATGAATTTCGATCATATTTTATTGTTGGTTTTTCTATCTCAAACGTTTTTTCTCTATTTTTTATAAGAAGATTTTCCTAAGTTTTGATAAATCTTGTAGGTCCTCCCTAGTGTATATTGAAAAAAAATCATTGCTTAAACGTAGCACCTTTGTGATAAGAAACAACGCACCATTGGACCTGAAGAAAACATTATTTGATGATACAAAACCAAAACTGAAATAATTGCAATTCAAATTTAAATGTAACTTAAAGTCCCGCACCCTGATATTATTGAACTTAAAAGACTTATACTTATTAATTTAGGTGACTGTCATTTTTATATTAGAAAATTACCAAAAATTATATTACGCAACTACTATATTTATGGCATTTATGCATAATTTAGAGAGGTTAACGGCTCCAGCCGTTGTTTGTCGTCCATCTCTTCACTGACGTTTTAACTACAAAATAAACCTAACTAAGAATTCTAATAGGATAATTAGCTATATCTATAATGTGCTCATTAAAACATAAAATACTGTTCTAATAAATATTTGTTACAATAACAACAACAACAACAACAACAAAAACTAGTAGTAATAAATGTTTAAAGATTATATCATAATGCAATGGTAATTAATTACCACACATCACATCTACAATCTACATACATGTATGCAGTCGTACAAGCATAATTGCAGTTAACGTTCATTACATTTTATTTTATAAAATAAATCTTTTTTTTTTCTCTTAGTTATTTTGCAAACATAATTAAATAATTTGCATTTCTTTTCTACACTTTGTTTCTTCTCCGCGTGTCTCTTCTTATAGCAATTCCAATCCGACTACTTATAATATGCGCAATGTAAATTTGATGTTGCGATGCGATGTGTTGTAATGGAAGATGTTGAGTACCTCTATACAAAATTGCATTAAAATGCATTATTATAGTAGTGGATCAGTGCCGCAGTGGGATAGTGAAAGAAATGCAATATTGTTTTATTTATTGGCTGTATGTTTATGAACCTATAGGTGTACTCACATAATATTAATTTTAAGTAGGTTACGTCAATTGAAAATAACTCCCTAAAACTGTCAAAATTATGTATTAACTATATCCGGATGAAAAATCTGAAACCGCCACTGGTCATTCAACAATCATTGAAAATCTCTTTGAATTGTAATGTAAATATATCTATAAGAATAGGTAGTAATCGTAATAAAATTTCATTCAAATAATTGTAGTTTTGTACGTTAGCAAAAGAACTGAAACGAACAAACCGCACATATAAATGGTATAAGGTAATCGACCTTTTCATATACAGCACGGCCTCATGGACAGCAACGGTGGTGGCATAAATGTCGATTAAAATAAAATTGTGTAAAAAAAAAAAAGAAGGTATAAAACTAGCTAGTAATTTAACATCACCATTACTTGCCGACTTACAACACCTTTTATACATACATATATACATATGTATGTATATATTCTCTTTCTTCAGTAATATTCTTCTCAGCGTTACTAAATAATTTTTGCGAATTATCCAGAAGAAATTACCTATGGATATGAAAAAACAACCTTTGCAATGATATTAATATTATCATTATGTCATCATCATGATAATATAGAGAGAACCTGTCATGGGTACTCCGTTTGAATTGAATTTGAATATGGCATTCCTTTATCTTTTATTTTATCAATTCCACACAACAAGTGGAACGATAAGTTCTCTACGTATATTGTTTGTATAATATTGATGGACTCATTGATTGTTGATTAAATTCTGTCTTTTGTTTTTTTTTCTTCTTCTTCTTCTATTTTTTACTAGAAGATCCTACTAATAATCTTGCCATTTGAGTGCGACATTAAATATGTAATGGTTTTTGCTTGTTACATAGATATTCCTTGGTCGTTGTAGGTATAATAACACAACAAGTATTCTTGAACCGGTCATATCCACTTCAAGTACATAACTCAAGATTGTCTTGTTCAAATTGACCAATTACGATTTTTTTTTTCTTTTTTACGAAGTGCCGCAAGACCGGGTCATTTTGAGCATTTTTTATAGAAAATTTCTCTATAGACGAATCATTTGCAAGGACGTCTATATTTGTCTTTGAAATTCTAAATAAAAAGCTATAAAATAGTGAAAAAAAAATTGTTTCCTTTTCTATTTCAATAAACATAAATTCAAATTTGCTTAAAATTGTTCATTGCTATGGATCTTCAATCACTTTTTTTTTTTTTAAATTTACAGAGTGTTTATAACATTTCTGATGGGTATTTATTAACTTAAAATGTATTTCAAACAGAAATATACTGAGAAACCTGAAATATTATGATTCATTATTATAACTGTTTTATTTCACAGTTTTGCGTTGTTAAAATAGTAATTAAAAATTGTTTGGCCGAATGCCAAACAGTTTAAATTCCATAATTAAGTAAATGGTCGGCAGCGTTCAATATACATATCTTATATGTAGGTATTGTTTAGTCTTTAGTATGTGCTTATAAATTATAGATTTTATATAAAAATAGAGGATTTTTTTTTTCTTTTTTAGATACCTAAATCTATTATGTACCTAATTACACATCAATGTGCAACAACTGTCTATATAATTTATATTTTAAATTGAGGCAACAAATTTCATTGATTAATTTAAAAGTATCAATAGATTAGTACACGATGGGGATGATAATGATATGACAACAAATATGGTAGCTGTAAAATGTTTCATTGTTGATGAAGATTTGTTTCAAAGTAGCAAGATTCAAGAGATCTGTTGGCAGGGTTGTTTAAGTAACACTTTTTTTCGAATTTGTTACATTTGTTACCAAATTTGTAACAAATGTAGCAAACTAATACGATTCCGTCCAATTCAATTTGACAGATACATAATATTTCAAAATTGGAAAATTGGCGACAAAAAAACTAGGTACCAATTTTGGTAACAAATACATGTAGTAAATGTAACTTAATTTTCGTCTTGTAACATTTACATTTACATTTGTTAACAGTAACAAATTAGGTATTTTATCGATCATTTTTTACTGTAACAACTCTACCTGTTGGTCGAGTCTGCCAGCAAATAGCAATATTGCTATTGATAGCAACTCTATTTATATACAAAATTTCTTCATTTCCATAAGTAGGTTTGCTGATAATGTTTATGTAAATAAACTAGGATTTTGGACATGAGATACAAAAAAATCATTTTCAGGAAGCTCGTCACCACCAATTCTATTTATACGAGAACGTTGCATCCATTTAATTTGAAAATATGTCTCGGTAACATTTATAGCTTCTCTGTTGATACTTTCACCACTTTTACCATCCTACTACACATATCCATAAAAAGAGTGTCACTGCACTATACCCCAAAAATAGGCCATAGTTGTTATAATACGTGTCAAGAAAAATTGACGTGCTATCCATAAATCACAAACTACAATATAATTTCAAGTGCAATGCCAAATGTGTAATGACTAATGACACTTTCGGTGCGGCGGCAATAATTCGTTATGCGTATACAAATCGCGTTCCATCATTTAATTGTACACATCAACAATGTATTGTAGGTACTAAAAAAGTCCCATTAGTGACCATATAACGATATGCTTTCTTTCGTATGCAAACAAAATGACTGTTTCAGATGATTGCCAAAAAGCCATACATACAGTAGAGTCACATACAAGAAGAGACAGCAAAAAATGTATAGACCAGACCAAGCTGGTAACCTAGTTCTTTTTCATTTTGTCTGGTTTTTCAGTGTGTGTACATGTGGTACATTTGGGTACATAATGAATACATAAAATTATTTTACATTAATAACGTAAGATGAATTTTAATTTTTAATTTTTTTTTTCTTTTTTGAATACGACAAACCTGACATGAATGTAATGTGGCTACCCACATGTCATGCGAACAACCACGGTGCGATAAAATATCTTTTCATATGCGACAAAGTAACAAACTGTCAAATATGGGCAAAAAAATAAGTTTGTAGGTAACTGGTGCAAAGGTCAACTTATGCATATTATATTTATACATTTTTAAGACCACAAGTTTTTTTTTTATTAAGACAGACAATTTTACATGTACAATCTGTGCAATTGTTGTCCGTTCCCTAAATGAATTATTGTTTTATTGTTTACCGCAGCTGTAGTTGGACAAGATGCATATTAATGGACTTTCTTTATTGTTTGATATTGAATTTTCTAGTTTAGTTTAATTGTTTAATTATAAATTAATTTCGTTTCTTATTTAAATTAAAATTTATGAATTTTTTCAGATGATATACATACATACAGTACATAATTGTATCAGGTTTTAAATTGATTAAATCGTTTTTTTAATTTATTTTTATAACCGATTTCTTCCGGCATTTTGTTTATTACATTCTCTAATTCGCAGTAGAAAAAAAAATTATGACTTTTTCGCTATTAGATATACCAAATATTATACTCCTAATAACGGGTTATAACTAAAAATCTGGACTACCTTTTATGAACTAGAAAATCCAAAATATAACGTTAAATATTCCCATATTTATTTTTTTTAGAAAAATTACAATAATAAAAAAATAAAAAAATTAATGAACTTCTTTAAAAGGCCCATCATCCGCCACCCGTCGAAGTTTAGCGCGAACTTGTGCGCAAGCACTAATTCTACATATGATTTCCGAAATATATAAATAAAATTGTAATTATTTTTTTATTGTAGTTTCTGGACCACTTGTGGCAGTCAAAAATATTCATCGAACTATATCGAAATATTTGTTTTCAACTTACAGCATTTTGTTTCGATGACTAATCGAAATTCTACTCTAGACTAGAGCATAAATCAATAGTTTTAATTTGTGTTGTAATTAATTAAAAAAAAAATGTTTTAAGGCTATAAATCGATAACTAAGAAAAGGACTGATCTTACCTTACCGAATATACAGTAAAAAAAATTAACTAATTATTTTTGGAAAAGGCCGACATTTGCTTCTAGTAGACTAATTTCAGCTAAAACAAATTCTAAAAATAAAAGTAAAATTGAAAAACAAAATTGATATTAATGAAAATCAAAAGTTGGAAATAACATCTTTGTTATTTGCTTCCAACCTTCAATATGTTCAATATATAAAAAACAAACTTCTATCGAAGTGGTTTTAAATGAGATTAATTGAAAAATCGTGATTCTCAATTTCAAGTACAATTTAATTTATAAGTAATTCAACCCACTAATCTAAAAAAAAAAAAAAATGAGACAATTTAATTATTTCTATATTGAATTTTCATATTAATACAAATTATGCAAAAAAAAAAAAATATCTATCAGTTCAAATGTGTACTTTAAAATTTATAGCTCATAACTCTGGTATAGTTGGAGTTGCACACCATATACCTACACGTACAAAAAAAAAACCTGATCTATTTTTATTGATCCAAGCAAAAATAGGAAGAAACAAGTTCTTTCTCACACAACACAGCAATTTAAAAATAATTACTGATCGGTGACCATTACATATACAAGATCATGAACTACATTCTTATTAGAAATAAATAAATTGCAACATGCCAACCAGATCTTAATGATAACTTGAACGTTTGCTAACGATCTCTCCTATTGATGATCAAACTATATGTATATATATTCATCAAAGTATTATAGTAAAAAATTCTAATGATTAATTCATACTGATTCAAGTTTTTACTCACTTTTCTATATGAAATCAATACAATATTAAATAATCTCTGTAATTACAGATTTAAAAAAAAAATGATCCATTCACTTGCACTCATGCAATATCTTCGTTTTTATTTCACTTCAAAAACAACAACAAAAAATGTTCACAATTTAATTTGTCTTCACTTATTGACACCGACTATATATATTTAGTATAAAATGTAATGTTTCTCAATCTTTAATATTAATCACATATACATACAATGAGACAAAGCAAGCAATTTTCTCGAGCTCGACTAATCCTTTTGATCGCTGAACGTCAACTAACATGCTAGATCTGTTGATCAGTTGATCATGGTTCTTGAATTTCTTTGCAAACTGTATACGATTTTGTTGCGTGGAGTGGAGTACCGTAAAGACAACTTATTATATGCGAGTATATCTTAATTTAATTATTGCAGCAGATACGATAGATATATTTACAATTTACCATCAACTATTTTATTACTCTCTGGTTTTCAATTCTCAACTTTTTAACTTATGTTAAGGTATATTATACTCTTATCTTACCATTAATGAAAGATCTACTATATTGAACTGTACGAGTACGTGTTGTCGTGTTGCTTTGTTGGATAATCTCTAACATGTTGCATGTTAGGTGTTATTTTCTGCTGTAAATTGTTATTCGTACCTATAGATTATATTAAATGTAAAGAATTTATGTTGCTCGATGCTATATTTTTCGATTTATCTTCAAAATCAAAATTTTAATTAAATCTTGGGATTTTTGATAGGTTTTTAGGAGGCTTGGAAAGATTCCCCCAATTTTTATACGTACAGTAACATTATTTTCACAAAGTTTTCGCTTTAATTTTTCTATCTTAGAGTAGAAGGGAATTTGGTTACCAAGAGAGGACCGCGAACAGAAATGAAAACTAAGACAAAGTTAATTTCGTATGGAGGTATGTTAGGAGTTGAGAATTAGGGTATCTTTATCATTTCGGTTGTTATAATTCTCTGATGTTAACCGTGTAAAATGCGTTCCTGAAGACTATTTATAATCCACAGCATACATATATGGCTGGAATAATAATAATGTTACGTTACCATCTCTGGATCTCTGCATCCTTTTTTTTTATACAACTATAAAAGACAAAAACTGTGGTTGACAATGGGATTACTGTGTGTATTATCAAAATATTCTACAGAAACTTGAAACCTTTATGTAATAGTATGATGAAGGTTATCGGTAAATTTAAATGTACGATTTTTTTGTTTTAAAGTTTATATTAAAATTCGTATATTACCTACCTACTAATGTTTATAATCTTCTACTGAAGTTATTGCAAATCTATCTTCCGTTAAATTGTTCATATGGAGATAAATATTCTCAAATATCACATCACTAATCATCTAACTACCAAATTTGAAATACCTCGTTTATATACCTACCTATCGTTACTTAGTTGAATTCAAATAATTCTTATACAACGCATGCGCACAAAGAAACTCTTAAAATAATTTACCATCAATGGAATAAATTTCCAAATTAATTTTACCTAAATTGCTGTTGCCTATATTTTATTAATGCCCATCTAATTGAAATATTATTGAAGAATATAATAATAATAATAATAATAATAAAAGTGTAGTTTATTGTTGTTTTTGAGAAATATTGATTTATTGATTTATTGAATTATTCAAATTAAATAAGTGTTAGAAAAAAAAAACAGTCAAAATTTCAAAATTAGGTTAGTTTATTTAAAAGTAGGTACCCTACTAAAGCTACACAAAAGAAACGTAATTTTAAGTTAAAATTGTTTATTAAATATTTTTTTACGTAACAGTTCAAAAAGAAGTTAAGTTAGTTAGCACATTTCGATGCAGGTTCAGTCTTTTAAAATTATTAATGGTAATATATTGAGTCATTTAATGAATTCACACCATTTGGTTTAAATATCGTGCCATCACTTTTCGGAGATTTTATTATACAAAAAAAAAAAAATTACCAAAGTATTATTTAAATTTAAATGTAGGTACAATGTGATTGTTGTGTAATGTCCATTCAAAAAACATTAAAACAAAAAACTACGATTTTGATATGATTCTTATCGATATATCCTAATTGTCATAAAACTTATATTTTTGGAGTTAATCTTTGGAGTCGACCAATATTAATATTAACTAATAATGGAATTTTCTGCCATTTAATTTATCTTCAAAATAGGGGGAAGACAACATTTTAAAGGATCTTATTAAACTGATAAATGACAGATTAGTCTTAAAGGTTTCGCAACGTAAAGTCGGTCTACGATTTTGTAATTTGTAAAGTCGGTGTACGATTTTGGGCGCCTAATTTTATACTCACTAAGGCGACGGTTTTGTGAAATTAAAATTCTTCTATACATATACCTACCGCGTGCATTTCAGTTTAAATGATATTTAGTCAGTTTTATGTGTAGTTATAAATTAAATATTAAATATTTATTTTAATTTATGACACATATATACATACCTTTATTCTCACTGGTGTCAAATTAAAATCTCAATAAAATAAAATCAATCGCACTGCAGGTGATATTATTTCTTATTATTATTATTAATATTTTTTTTTTCTCTCTCTTTTTTTTCAAAATAACCAATTCAAACCACTATCCCACATTTTGTTAATTATTAATATTTATTTTATGCGGCATATAATATAACACACCGGCTAGCTATACGGATACAAGAACATATTCGATAATTTCCAGTTATATAAACCTCCGTTGCTGCATCGTTCATCAAATACTCAAAAAAAATCAAAAAAATAAATATTGACACACATAATCTTCATTCACATCTTTTGATTTTAAATGAAAAGATCATGTGAAGAAAAATCAACAAAACTACACTGCCACCAAACCCAGTTGTAAGAAATATTACAACAACAAAAAACAAAAAATTAAGAGAAAAACGCTGTAGGTATTGAAGAAGGTGGTTCTTGTTTCTATTTGCAAACATTTTCAAGAAAGAAGGAATAATTTATTATTAATTTCTTATTGATGATGAATTTCATTAAAATTTTTAGAAATATGGAGAAAAAATGCAATAAATTAACATATTTGTCAAATGTTACTATAAAACAGTGGCGACTCGGGTATTTTTCATGTTTTTTTTTATATATCTTTCTCCTTGGCAAACATCTTTTAGTTTTACTTAAGACTATAACCATCGTATATAAGTAAGTATCCAGGATACATATCTTCTTTTATAACATGATTACATGATTAAAAATTTATGCTTAATTATTCATCGAGCTATGCAAAAATTTTTTATATATCAAATGTCATTTAAATATTTCATTATAAAAGATTTTTCACACAGTGCCTAGAAGATGATGAATAGTAATCTTCTCACCTCTAATTTTTTTGTTTATATTACGAATAATACTACCTATCTAATAAAAAAAAAAGAAAATTGACCACTAATGCGTTTAGCAGCGTCATTTAAATATTGTATTAATAAATATTTTTGAAAAGATTAAATAGCCTTATAAATTGTGATTAAGATAACGTCGATTCTTTGTGTCATGTAATTATATAATAATTTGATCATTATCATTATCATTTTAGCTAAAACCATTTTCTCTAAGCATTTCCAAATCCAGCAATATTTACTTCGGTCTAATGCACCTTTAAGCTAATATGACAATGCTAATTAAATTCTTCAATAGTCTAACTCTAACATCTCCACACATAATGATAATCGCAGATTCTTCTTTATCACAACAAAATGTATATAAGGTGGTACTGTACAGTACATACACCAAATATCACACTTCCAGTATATGCATTCGGTTTGTTCTCATTAGTAAGCTCATTCACACCATTTTGTAGTGTAGTGGCTGAGCCTGATTTTTAAAATATAGTTATGTATGTGCCAATTTAAAAAAAAAAAAAAAAAATTGTACCTTCATTTTTGCATTTAACATCTTTTGCAAGTGTTTTCTTTTTATTTTACTATTCAAGTTTATTCTTGTACTTGTATTTTAGTTGTAAGTTTTATTCTCCAAATATTTGTTTCATCCAGGCATATGCTGGCCATTCTCACTATTTTTACCTATATATCATGTAAATATTCTAGTAAATATATTGCTATTAATAACTCGTATATACTAGTCGTGTACATAATAAATGTATGTGTAAAAGGTGTGATCAAATAACAGTAAAATTCAATTTATGTCTAATTGATGATGAATAGGGAAATGATGCATTTTTAATAAATTCTACAGAAGCGCACTTGCATTTTTAAATAGACATACTTGGCAATTCATTTTAAATTCAAATGGGCATTTATTAACAACAACCAACGACAACTATAAGACGCACGAGAGAGTTCAGTTGAAAATGTCGATCTCACAAGTAAAAATTAGTATGCATCAGATAAACTCGACCATAGCAAATGCAAATGAAATTTGAATGAGAATAGATCTGATTCTTTGGGTTTTTTTTTTTTTTGTACGGTGTAATGTAGGTTTTTAGCAATTTGCAAATAAATAAATATTTTGTTTTTTGTTTTAAATAAAATGTTTGGGAAATGGTGTGTCCACATTTTTACTGAAGTAATCCTCATAAATTGTGTTTGAGAGACATTCGATATACGATGTGGGTGTAATATAAAAATTAAGTTGACCGCGATCCAAATGCGGGTATCTATAGCTATATATCTATTAAATATAAATTATATCGAAAGAATTGAATCTTCGATGAACCAAACATCTAAATATACCTCTTGTTATTATGGATATGTAGGCATATAGGAAATAGTGATTAAAATCTACAATACAGAATTACGGTTATGTATATGTATAGATAGCTTCTTGAACTGCCTAAAAGAAGAATTGCGAGAAAGTGGACTTTCATTTGCTATAAAAAATGACATACTTATGCACACTTATGACAACACTTCCCTTATATAGAATCTAATTAAATTATTAAAAAAACAGAGAAATTTATTTGTTCAAAATCATAATACAGAGTATCTAAAAAATTACATTACAATAAAAGAATTTCCGACTCTTAACGTGATTCTGTTTAAATATTAACAGGAAGTGAGTTATTCGCGCAACTTATTTAAAATAAAATGATAATACAGTTTTATAGATTTTAGTACATGAGCGTAAACCTTTTTTTTTTGTGAGCCACTTTATAAAAAAACAGGGTTTGCTCACTTACTTATGAACCTGTCCGCCCGCGAAAAATCTTATTATATTAGATCCCAAAAACCCTCTTTTATATTTTTTGTCATTATAAAATTTAAAATTTATTGATGTGCAAGTTCGATAATTTTGGGATTTGTGGATATCCGAATACCCGATCTATGTTTTGTATTTAAAACTATTTTAAAAAAACGCGGCCTTTATTTAATTTTAGTAGAAACAAATGTATAACAAATACGATTTTTCGAGTCGAATGTTCAAATTTTGCTTCCCGGCTGAAACTGAGACGACCATAGAGCACAAAAAAGGGAATTTTGCCTCTCGATAAGATCTTTTGTAGTGTTTGCAGAAAATTAATTTAATCTGAACAAAAAAAAAAACACCGAAACCCACTATATATATATATACATATCTTGAAAGAGGAAAAGTTATTATTTAAAAAAAATGTTCAAACTTTAACAACAAATTTTTCGTGATGAGTAACTTTTTGTCACATAAAAAATCGTCAAAAATTTTTTATTAAATTAGGCATGAAGTTTAGTATAAACTCGCGGAACATTTAGAGAAGGACATATACATCGAAAAATTAGTATGTTAGAGAGAGAAAAACGTATATTGGTGTAGTCTTGTCAAAATGAAATAATAATAAATAATTAATTTTCTGGAGGTGTATTTAATTAAAAATTGCTGAAAATTGTTATCCGAAATCTGTAATTAGTAACTTGAATACTATTTGTTGTTAACAATTGAGTACTTGGATTCGGTGAGAGTATCTGATTATGTTATATCAAGTATCCAAATAGTGCACATTACTACTAAAATTCTACATTGTTTTTTAATAAAAGTTGTTTGGTGTTATTTTATTAATAAAATAAGCATATTTATTATTGTTTTAAGTTTTAAACAAGTGTGAATACATTGTATTTATCAAAAAGAAGCGGTTATAATGGTTTGTATATAATTTTTTTTTCGATAATTAAGTGTACCGACATTAATTCGAACGAAGACAAAATTTCTTTAATTCGCTGCCATTAAAATACTAGACACTAGGACTAGGTCTAGGACAATATATATATTTTGTGGCTTCAAAAATATAAAATATGTAATAAATACAAAATACATCAAACAATAAGGACGAAAGAGAATTTAATATATTTTTTGTTTTTTCTTCCAATATATTTTATATTGTAATATAATAAAATAATAGGGAACAGGGAATAATAGGGAAAAAATATTCAATGCTATTATAAAGATAAAGCATTGAATTTTTTCTCTATTATTTGGCACAACAGGGTATTCTTAAATCCTGTAGCTGTCCTTATTTCCCTTTTTTAGCAAATATTAGCGTTTGAAAATAATAAATATCTGCATTTATAGATTTCTCAGATATTAATCATAACAACTAGGAGAAATAACTGAATTTTGACTTTTCCATACAAAATAACTCTGTTTGCTATTTTAACGTACATGACTGTATAAATACCCCATTGATGACCATGTACCCCCTTAAAATTAAGCGGTGTGGCAAAAAAATAATAATAAATGCTGTAGAAGTTTGACATTCACGTCAATAAAAACATGTTGGCTAGATTGAAGAAATTCAGCTATCTCGTTGTTTTCAGCGAAACTAAGAAAGAAGGAGAGCTTGCAGCACGATAAGCTGAAGCAAATTCCTTGATCACATCCCACCATTCTGAATTATTAAACACATTAGTTATCCTTTTTTTAGTCTTTACATTTTTACTTCGTCGATGGCTACTATCTTCGCGTCAAATATTCCAATATTGAATTCATTAAAATTAAAAAGTGCTCTAGAAATATTTTTTGGAATCGGGATCAAGACCTGGACCTGGACTTGCCGCATAATATCGATTTTAAGTACTAAATATAGTTTTATTGTTTTAGGACTCAGATGCAGTAATTAAAATAGAGCCAGAATTAGTGATTGATGATTGCAATTCGGAAAATCTATTTGCTGATACAATGAATATTGCTATAGATCATAAATATCATAAAAAATCAAGATTATCTCCCAAAGAAGTATTCAGCATCAACATGGAAGTTTCAACCGATGAACAACCGAATGAATCAATGCTAACAGTAGCCAGTGTTCCAGAACCAAATTCTACAGGTACATATTTATTTTAAATTTTTATTTTATATAAGTAGTATATTATTATACAACGACGGCAGCTGCATGCGATTGCATAATACACGATCTTCTAATAACACCGTTTTGCAATAAAACTGTTGCTGAAAAAAATAAAATCTTATTAGCAAAACCAACACCGGAGCTGCCAGGTTTGACATGTACGAATAGAGCTAAAGCAAGTAAGTCGTACAGACGTCGGTTCCGCATGGAATCATATGTAAAAATGAAATGGCTTTGTGGATGCTCAAAAACAAATTTATTATTTTGTTGGCCCTGTTTACTATTTTACTACAAAGGATTTTCAATGTGGAATACGACGGGCTTTATGGACTTGAATCATTTGAGTTCAGCCAGTGCCAGACATGAAAAAACACCAAATCACATAACAAGTTGGATAGCACTTAAAACGTTTGGAAAGGACCGAACAAAATTATTTATCAAACAGCGAAAAGTATTAAATATTGAACAACACAATCAATTAGTAACTGAAAATAGAACTATAATGAAACGTTTAATTGATGCCGCTTGTTTTCTATCATCACAAGGTCTTGCTTTTCATGGAGATGATAGTGATAGTGAGAAAGCTACGCATCGTGACAATTTTCTGGAGCTATTGGATCTGTTGGCTAAATATGATGTAACTTTAGCACAAGATTTGAAAAATAATAGAAAATTGCCAGTCACCTCCAAACAAGTTCAGAACGATCTTATTGAATCTATTGCCAAAGTTGTTTCCATTTCTATTATAAATGAAATTCGGCAAACGGATTTTTTAGCAATTATGATTGAAGTTTCAATAAAATCACAATTCTTCATGATAGCTCGATACGTTGACAGGAATGGCATGATTCGAGAAAGATTTATTGAATTTATGGATGTTAGTTCTGATCGAACTGTACATACACTATCAACATATATTTTGAATACGATTGAAGAAAAAAAATGGGGCGCAAAATTGTTGGCTCAGTGTTACGATGGTACGGCAACGGCAGGTATTACAGACCATTCAAATAATGTACAATCGAAAGTTGAGGCAGTCCATCCGGCTGCACAATTTATTCATTGTTCGTCACATGACCTAAATTTAGTATTATTGGAGTCTATGTGTGCGATAAGGGAATGTAAAATATTTTGTTCAACCTTATCGGGGATATCAAGTTTTTTTTTAAATTCCACCGAACAATCCAAACTGTTAAATGAAAGATTAAAAAGTAAATGTCCGTCTGTTACACCAATAACATGGCATTATAATGCCAAATTGATAAATCAAATATATTCCTTCTATACCGAATTAATCGAGCTATTTGAATCGATTGTAGAAAATCCCGACTTATGGGATTTAAACATGACTATTTTTGCGAGGGGATTTCTGCATCACCTAAATTCTTTTGAATCATATTTTCTCTTAAGTGTCTTCGATGAAATTTTTTCGCATACAAATATATTAGCCATTGACATACTGCCCACACACAATTATGAGATAACGATTTTAATTGAAAAAATAGAATTCACTAAAACCCAATTAAATAATTTACGAACTGAAAGTCATTTTGAACGATTTTTTGAACAGGCGATAGACAAAATAGGAAATTCCTTGGGCCAGCCACAGATCATACAAGATTCGAAAACGAAATGGAAAGAAATTTATTTAGAAATTATGTACAATATTTTAAATCAAATAAGTGAAAGATATAAGTCTTTAGAAGAAATTAAATTTATTGAATTGTTAAATTTTAAGAATTTTGTCTCTTTTTCAAATAAACATCCCGACGATTATTTGAATCAACTGAAGAATTGTTATGGCAATTTTTTTGATTTTTTGAAATTATCGAATGAACTAAAAGTTTTCTATTGTGATCTACAATTCTCAAATAAACTTGTAGAAGAGATATTAACAATAATAATAAATAATGAATTTACAGAAATCCTTAGCGAAATTTATAAATTATGTCGACTTATTTTAACTCTACCATCAAGCAGTAAATCTTCTGACAGATTATTATCAGTATTAAAATTTCTAAAGACACCATATCAAAATGTTATGTATGAAAATAGACTGATGGACATGGCCGTAATTTATATAGAAAAAAACTTGTTAACAACATTGAGATCAAATCCAGCATTTTATGAAAATACGATTGAGATTTTTGCCGAAAAAAACCGAACCATTGAATTGATATACAAACATTGATTTAGATTTAATTGATATTGATTTAAATTTATATACAAAACATTTTAAATTTAATTGATAAATGCAAATTGGAATGAAAATAAAATTTATAAAATTTAGTTGTCAGTTTATTTATTTGTATATTAATTAGTCTCTTTCAGGTTCCCATCTCAAGTGAAATATGACAAATTATATTTATTCCGTATTGCTCAACCTAAATCTAATCTAATTATATTACATCAGAACACATCCTTCAGAAGATAAATTGTGCACACCAATGAGATTTCCTTTAATTCGTATTCAAATTCAGAAACAATTTAACAATTTAAGTGTCCCCCATCAGCAAATATTATTCATACATTCCTTTTTTATGGCTCTTATGTAGCATATTGTAGTCGAATTAGTTTTTTTTTCTTAGGATTATAAATATCTGTTGGAAAGGTAATTGGTTGTAATTTATGTTCGGCACGTCGTAAAATGCGGGGACACGGCAACGATTTAATTTAACAATTTTTTTTTTTTTATTTATTCCACAGTTCAGTCAATATGTGTCAGAAATACAGAAAAAGAACGACAAGCTCAAGTACATAGTTCATGTGATTTCGCCGAGAATAACGTTCCGGCTCATAACGGGGATGCCATAAATGTTCAGTCTGATTTCGGTCACTCTTTGAACATTCCAGCAGCTAACAATATATTCGCAGAAATCAATCAGGTAAAAATTTATATTTTTGGCTAAATCTATATCGTTTATATAAATGTGTTCGACCGTTGAGAATATCATTAAGTATTATATTGTGTTTTTTTTTAAGGCGAACTCAAAACCATTAATTAAAATCGAGCCCGAACTATTAATTAAAAAAGAGCCAGAATTAATTATTGAAGATTACCATTCGGAGGATGAATTGATCGATTCATTGAATATTGCAGTAGATCGTAAATATTATAGTGCTCGTAACTCAAAATATTCTCCAAAAGAAGTATTTAGCATACAAGATGAACAGTCAAATGAACTAATGTCAACAGCCAGTGTTACATCAAACACTACTAGAGGTACGTATTTATTCTAAATTTTAAGTAATTATCTCTCAATCAAAAGTCTGAAAATCTAAATTGTTAAGAATTGTTAAGAATAGGTGTCTGCTGTAAAAGCAAAGTGTTTAGTTTTAAGGCGTCACATTCTGATTGAATTTATTGGTCTGTTAATCTCTTTCGTTAAAAAAAATCAAAAATTATCTGAAAATTTCAACATTTGAACTGAAATTTGTATGGAGGCTGGCGATTTTTCCACTATTGTTATAGTTCTTGTTATTTTTACTGTTAAAAATACTACCACCTACTAAACGGTGTTATTGTTGTTGTTATTTGCCCGTTACGATAAATCTATGTTATTTGCCTACGTTTTCATTTTTTTTTTGTCGACCATCGAACTCTATGAAACTCTGGCAAAAATACAAACGTGACATGTGACCGATTATTGTTTCTTTGATCCGTCTGAAGAAAAATCACAGGCAAAAGAATAAATTTTAAAGCTCAACAAAGATCAGAGTATTGCCTTCAACAGACAGTAGTAGAGGGCTGATCAGATAAAAAATGATTTTTTTTTCTTGACGGACCAAGAAAGACATTTCTGTACAATGGATTGCTGTCATTTTTAAAAGGAAGAGGCTACACAATAATTCCTCGGGCCACTACAGATATTGCAGCGACATTATTGAAAGGGGATGAAATAGCACAGCGTCAATTTTCAATTGCAGTTCCAGTAAACAAAGATTCTACATCCAAACCGAGAGTAGCTGAAAAAAACTGAATGAAGGAAAGTGTATTGTTTAGGATGAAGCATCAATGGTTAATGTACATACACTGAATGCCATAGACAATGGTACTTTAGGATATTAGGACCAATACTGTACTATTTGGTGGTAAGATCATATTAGTTGGCGGTGATTTTCGGGAATATCTCACAGTTGTCCGTCGTGATAATGAAATCAAGATTATTGAAGAGTATATCAAAACAGCCACTTTGTGGTCAAAGTTTTCAATGTTTTTATTGAAAACAAACATGAGAGCTCACTACGATGAGATATTATTCTCAAAATGGGAGATTAAAATCTCACAAATTTCATCAAGGTTCAAGTGTTTGACACCAGTGAGCAAGGTGTTATAATGTCTGATGATTCCAGAGTGTTCCAACGAGTTCTTTCGTAAAAGGATTGATATTTTTATTTATTTATTTATTCTGATTTTACCCTAAAACTAGATCTAATATAGATTTCCAATGAGGAAACGATTTTAATTTTACATCTATTAAATTATTATTCAAATATAATTCTGTCAAATAAATAAATGTTGAAATTGTTTATTTTCATTAGCTACGTTACCCGATACAATATCGTCGGTAGCAACTAGATATTGTTTTGTTCCGGGATGCCAAAGTAATACAAAAATGTTAAATAAACGATTTTTTTCTGTTCCTCAAAAACACAGAAGAAGTTGGTTCAAAGCTGTGGGTAGACACCCAATTAATGGCAATAGGCCTTGCTGCGAGGATCATTTTGATGTGAGTATATTGAAACTATCGAAAAGATCGAATCAAATCGAATTTATTTCAAAACATTTCATTCATGCATTGCTCCTATTTGCTCCTATTAGTAGCAAATGAAGTTCTAACTTATTCAATATTTTTAGCTAAAAAATGACGTTAGCAATTATATTCAATGTATTTATAATGGTGTCAGGCCTAAATGGAATGTTGGGGTCGTACCTTGCATTAAAAAATCTTCTCCGTCTTCAGGTAAATGCCTTTTATTTGCACAAACTTTTTTTTTGTTATCATGGATAAATATTAGATAGTCATGCTTCTGACTCATCGGATGGTACAGAATTGACTGTCGAACATGTGAAATTTAAAGAAAAACCAAAAAATTCCATCGAGATTCTACATCGACCATTGAAAGTGTATGGATGTAAAACTGTTGTCATAATAACGACTGAAAAAGGTACAAATACTGAATCATTATCATCGTCGTTAGATCAAGTACACAAGAAGTCCGTTAAAGATGTCGGAACACAGTGCAGATTCAATCCAGAACGTACAAATGGAACGAACCATAGTAAAACCGGCACTAGATTATCGCCTATAACAAAGCAAAATTTATTTCTAGATCCATTGAATTTGCTATTAAATTCACCGAAAAATCATCTAACTTCTAACTCATTCGATGCTCTAGATTTGAATGTCGGATATGAATTCAAAGGTCAATCAGAAAATGACAGCAAGATTCCACATCTACAGTTTAAAGTGTATGGATGTAAAACTGTTATCTTACAAACGACTGAAAAGGGTGTAAATACTGAATTATCATCATCGTTAGATCAAGTACACAACAACGGAACAAAGAAGTCTGTTAAAGATGTCGGAACACAGTACAGATTCAGTTCAGAACGTACAAATGGAACTGACTATAGTTTCAATATACAAAGTAAAACCGGCGCCAGATTATCGCCTATAACAAAGCAACATCTATTTCCAGTGAAACGAAAACTTCTAGAACCATTGACTTTGCGATTTAATTCACAGAAAAATGATCCTTCTAGCTCATTAGATGCTGTAGACTTTGTAACATCACTCGATCGACATTAAAACACCTACTTGATCTTATCTTGGCCATATATAGTAAGCTGTTGACAGGTTTAAAATTTAGATTATATGTGATATAAGGTCCTGGTCAGCCTTAGGTAAAAATTCAACTGGGTTTCAATCGGAAATCAACGCCATTAAAATATGCGTTTAAGAAAACCTGGATAGATACTGCCAGAACAAAAGAATTTATATATAATCAGACAGCCAGGCAGCACTGAAAGGCGAAATTTTGTCTTACTAAGTTGATAAACCTGGGTAGCACCAATAAAGTAACTCTTCTTTGGGTGCCAGGACACGAAGGCATCGCAGGGCAATGAAACACTCTTGCAAGAGAAGGCGCTGCAGCCACCTTCATCGCTCCAGAACCATTCTTTGGATTATCAAAAGGTACAGTCAGAAGGGCGACAATGAACTGGGAAGAGGCCGAAAAGCGGTCCTACTAGTAAACCATCCCTGGACAACAACACATACTCTGCAAATGTCCGGCCTTGGGTCATAAGAGGCTTCGCCACCTAGGAGGCTGATATTCTGACTCCAAACGACATCCAACAGGACAATACCTTGCGGGTGCTAAAATTCATTAAACGAGGGCATTTAAACATCAGGATGAAGAGAATTTTTAGGTTCTCAAAATATATATTTTTATATAAAAAAAATTTTGTATGAATTTTTGTTTTGTTATTAATAGTTTTTTTAATTTAATATAAGCTATTAAACATGTTAATGAGATATTTATTAATCTTTTATGGCTTAGTGGAGAATAGCCCCACAGCCCCCCCCCCAATAACCATGGGAGGTGACAGAATGGCACAAAGTCCCATTCTCGGTGTGCGGAGTAACTTTCTCCATTTAATATTAGATGAAATACTCTTCAATGGAAATCTTCTATTATGAAACATGTGACTATATTCTTATTAAAGAGATCTCCCACCATAGAAAACCTCCATACATTTATTATATTTATCCGGCATTACTTATTGTTATCGACTTTAGTAATTAAAATCTTTAGTAATAGTAATTAAAATCTGGATAATTTGTTTCCAGACATGCATAAGAATTGTGAACGAGTACGACGTTTTAGGGAACGGTTACACAGGAATTCGGAAAAGTTAAAAGATCATTTACAAAAAGAACGATCAAGAGATAGAAAACGACGAAATGAATTAAGAAACATTTACAAACAAAATCGAAAACAATATGACATAAAAAAATTGGCGGACGCAGAAAGGCAGCGAAGATACAGAAAAAAGAAAAAAACAATACGAAACAAAGAAGGACTGAAGATTGGATAATGGTATTATATAATTTGAAACAGAAGTGAGGAGCAGCAAGTTTGTAATCACTGTACGGAGGAGATCATTCCAATAAAAGGTACAATGAACAATGAATAAATTTAAAATGGCACTTAATGATTGTTAAGAAATAGTTAAGAAAAAAAATGGATAAAACCGTAATATTGAGGCTGGATAATTTTCAAGTAGGGTGACCAGATGTTCACCATGTTGAGGTACAGTACCTCCATTCCGAAAATACACCTTTTGTGGATAATTAAATGAATCAATAGTAGAACAATTACAAATTGGAGTTATGCAACATTTTATAACGATTTTTTTTTGTCAACCACATGAACACAGTGATGAAATTTAAATTTATACTTGAACAATAGAAGTACCAGATTACAGAAATGTAGTTCGATCTTTTTTTGCGTTACATATATAGACTGAAGCGTTGTAGAAAGTCAGTGCATGTGTGAGTGAGATTTCCAATTAAAATGTTATTCAAAAATTAAAACTTTACCGAATTAGTAATCCAGAATGAATTATTCCATTCTCAAAATGACCAACATAATCGATTGTTGTAATAAAAAGCAACACAATAATAAAAGAAAAACCAATTTTCAATTTTTTACTAAATAAAAATTTTAAACTTACTGTCTATTTGACCTTCTACAAATTGTATGCGTACACAAGCAATTGGATTGGCATTAAGTAAAACCACATACGCCGCAACTCGTATATTTTGCATGGAAAATTTTTCACACTTCCTTTCTACGATCTAGTACTTCTATTACTTGAACTTGTAAATATGAGCAATTTTTTCAATAAATTTACAATTTATTTTAAAAGCATTTTTTTAATCCATCATCCTTGTTTTTTTATCATTTATAAATATTAGATATTCATGCTTCTGTTTTTTCTGCATATTTTTTTGGTTTCTTTTCTAAAATGTTCCTTTTTTGATTTGGTTACAGTGCAAAAGAAAAAGGATAAGCGACGTTCAGGGCGTCGATGTGTCATGTGTCATACCACGCAACGGATCGCAACAAATCGCCGGTTATTTAAATTTCCAGAGAAAAACACAGCAAAGAGAAAAATTTGGTTGGTAAAGTGTCAACTGGTCGACGCAGGTAAAATGATGCACATTTGCGAAATTCATTTCCCAGACAAATTTTTCGGAAAAAGAAAATTGTTAAATGGAGCGATTCCAACTTTTTTTTTGAATGTTTGACGGAACGCGATTCATGCCATTAACGGCATACTTGGACATTTGGATATAATTTTAAATGTGAACAAAGGTTACTGTTACCTATTTACCTGTAAACTGATTGAATCAGGATCCTTTAGAGAATCTGTTTGTTCGAATTAAAGAGTGAAGCAGTTCGAACACAAATCCGTCGGCATTTTAGTTTGGATTTTTTCTTGCAGAAAAACTAAACTAAGTCAGGAAGTATTGAAACGCACAAATCTAATTGTGAAAATGACGAAATACAATTCATCGTTAAATATGTGAGTACAGATGTGAATGACATGCAGAAGCACATTGAAAACATAGAATCCGAAAATTTGGATCAAAATGAAATAAAAGTAACGGAAATGAAAAAAAATAATGTTCCAAAAACACACCTTTTCTAGATAATTAAATAAATCAATAGAACAATTACACATTTTATTAATGTTTTTTTATTGTGAACCACATGAAAAGTGATGAAATTTTAATTTATACTTGAACTAATAATTATGAATAATTTTTTAAATAAATTTACAAATTATTTTAAAAGCATTTTTGTTAAAATTATTTAATTAAAACAAAATTGTTGTCTGATGCATAATCTTCTTTTCTTTTTATCAGTAGGGTACCAGATAATGGGAATAGTTTCTACTTGTCATTATTTTGGAATTTTTCTACTTATATTTTTGTAAATTTAGTATAATACAAAAACCGTCTGAAAATGAGATTAAAAATATGTTACTGCAAAAATGTAGATGACGAATGTGGAGATCCAGCTTAAAATATCCAACACGCAACGTGTAAGAGGTAAATGATAATAAAAATATATGAAATAGGATTAAAATGCATTTTAAAAAAAATTTCAGCTTAAAAAATCTCACACGCAACGTGTAAGAGGTAAATGAAAGTAACATTATATGAAATGAGAATAAAAATGAATTTATTTCATCCTTCTCCTCTTTCCTGAGATAAATTGTCTATTTTAACATATTGTATATTAACATAATAATATTACAAAAATATATTTATAGTACAGGTAGCCCTCCTGTAACACGGTTTCCTATAACATGGTAGATAGGTTCTAACATAATTTCGTATTCTATTGAGACCATTTTTATAGTATTACCGTGTTATACGAGAATTTCCGTAATTTTCTTGTCGTGTTAGATTGAAACCGCGTGTTGTAGAAGGGCTGCCCGTATAATTATAAATACCAACATTTTTACTAATGAATTAAAAATAAAATTAAAAGGTTATAAAGAGAAAACACATAAGTCTAACAAAAGTGTACATATCAATATAATTAGACATCGCTGTCTGTAAAACACGTGTCATTTAGAGAGCGTTTTATTGATGGACTACTGTTATCAAAACAAAACACATAAATAAATAGTTTTCTGAGTTTTTTTCTAATAAAACCAATAAAATATTGCTAAAAATTGTTATCCTCTTTCTCCGTGTTAGTGTCTAATACTTTCCGTTCTTAGTATTGTAGAGTATTTGAATTCGGTAAGCGTATTTGATTGTTTTATATTCAGGACAAATCCAATAGTTCCCAAGGAACGGCAATACAAACATAAACTAATTTGTTTTTTCAGTGCATACCATATATATATATATATATATATATATATATATATC
>JANSTT010021516.1:0-44558 GCA_026745375.1 Platyura marginata | reverse complement strand
CGTGCAAAACGTTTTGAAACGCAACCTTCATTATTAATAGCTTCATTAAGACAAAATAACTTTAAAAGAGAGTGAAATAAAAACGAAAACAAAGTTTTAAATTATTTTATTTTATAATGTATTCATTAACTTTTAATATGAAGCTTTTAAAAGGAACGGATTTTTAATTTTGAATGGGAGCCGTACTTTACTCATCGAAGAGCCGCACTTGCCCACCGTTAAAATATACTATCAAAAAAGTGAGATAATCTCATTCCCTTTTTCTCCATACAATTTGGAACAGTTCTAATAAACGTACTACCACCAACTAATAACCGTTAGCTGTACAAATATTGGTTAAAAATACTTTAGAATTACTTTTACTGGTTACCAGTGGATAGTTAAATCGATATTGATATTTTTACTAGTTAGTTACTAATAATTAGCTTGTAGTCGGAGGTATGTTTAAGCCATTAGGGATGAGGTATAATGTGAAAATGTAATAAAAAAAAAATCATTTTACTATATAATATTTTCTTTAACGATAGCTTTAGGTGATGTGGGGAAAAACTTTATATACGCAAGAACATTACACACACACAACACATCATTTATCAATTAAAACCCATAAACTTAGAAATTATGTGAATTTGTTGAATATTTTCGATTGCCCCAAAGCTTACATCCCTTCTTTTTTTTTGGTTTTCTATAAATTTCTTTGCTTTTTAACATTCTTTAATAAAAAGGGACTGAACTTTTCTCTTGATGTACTAACATATCTTTTCCCAAATTCAATCAATTGCGAATGGTAGGTATATATTTTCTTTGTATCAACTTGTCCTTTATAACTAACGATTGCGGTCTTATAGATAAATCGATTGTTATTTTGTTTTCTGAATAAACACAATTAAAATAGGTTTTGATCAATTTGAGAACTAGAAAATCCAATTCTAATCAGTTTGTATCGTATCTTCAATATCTCATCCTACTCTCATCCATTTATTGAGTGAGTTTATATAACATAAATGTTAGTTAAGTTACTTACCATACCAATTCATTGTGATGTGTGTAATATACGTAGAGGTATTACATATACAATTTTACATATACTGGGTAGCTATATTTTTAGTACACTACTTCGACATTGTATTGCTAGGTTTGTAGGTGTTTTGCAATAACCAGGGTTCGTTATACTACTCTATCTATAATATACCTATATTCTGTATATATATATATACATACATACAATCCATATATAGTATAGTAGAGTAGAACCAGAAGTAATGATCAAAAGTGTTTGTGTATTCCGTTTTCAAATCAACAACACTTTAGAAAATTAATTTCTTTGCTACTCGAAATTTATTACCATACATACTGAGTTGAGTATATCTAGTACCATAATAAAGGGTAGAGGGATATTACATTATACCAAAGAAGAGATAATGTACATTCAACTTATACTATACTTTCATTATGACTGATTGCTTTAGTCATGTAGGTTGTGAAAAGACATTTGTAATTTAATAAAGGCTAAGATTACAAAATTTAAAATACGAAACCTTAAGAATCTCGTTTACATTATAATAGGATCATATATAATTTCGAAACATTGCTTTTATATATAGGTTTAGTACATTAATTTAGGATGCGAAAGCTTAAACAAAGCTTAATTCATTCATCACTGTAGGAAAAGCACACAAATTATATTATGAATCAAATTCAAAGTTATGTAAGGTACATAGAGGTATACCCTATGCAATGAAAATGTCTATTTATATTGAAAATGCCATAATAATAGCATATTTGGCATCGCCATCATGAATTTCTTTTTATAATAATAAAAAAAAAAGTAATTAACTTATTTAAAATAAGGTTAATATTAATGCCAAAAATTATTTTGCATTCTGAAATATAAATATAAAAAGAGATTTTTACCTTTTTCATGAAATTTAAAATTTTATACTACCTACTTCTACAAAAGTTTATATTTCATCCCGATTATATGTTTCAATGCCAGGTTCATTTAAGAGAACCGTATTATCCAGTTTAGTATTAAACACCAGCAGCTCGATTGTTTTCTAACGCTTTAGTGGGTTTTCGGGTCGGTTACGGAATTCATATATTTGTCATTTTGTACGTGACTCATGAAACTTGATCATAATTGTAAAACTATTATGAAGAGCTATAATATTCTCCTTTAGCTATTTTAACTACTGTCATAAAATTGAGTTTTAGTGAGAAAAATTGTTAATAAAATCCCCCAAAATTTATAATTCAGCGAATTTTTATAATCATGTAGGATTCGTTATTAAAATTTGTCTTTAGCAACCAAACTTGATGGTTGTTTTTGAATTTTTTTATTGCAGACTAACAAATACAAATTACTCAAAGTAAGAAAGTGTTTTCTAAATCTTTGAAATTAGTTGTTTTTTTTTTTTTGATAAATTAATTTTAATTTAAAAACTAATAATGTTGAAATTCTTCTTATTATTTTTCGAGCAAATTAAAGAAGATTCAGGAAAGTGTGTAGGTATTTCACTGGGTTTACACGAAATAAAAATAAATATCTTTAAAAGACCGAAAATACTCTACCATTGTGGCGCCACCATGAATTTAATGAAATTATTAAGTATTTTTAATATTTTAAACTTATGACTTCATTCATGGGAGTATTTTTTTTTTAACTTGCCTACGACAAATTGAATTGAAGATAGAAATACCGTCTCTAGGGGACAAGAAGCCGTCATTCCAATTTCTTGTCAAGCAATACCTACATATGTACCTATATTATATATTTATATATAATATTTCTGTAAAAGTTGAATTTTTGTCAATAACATCACATATAAATAAAAATATATGATAAGTTTTGTCAAGGACCACCTATAGACTAATCGGTAGCATATCCAACTGGAGTTGCTCTATTCGTGGCAATCAGAGCTAAAATTTTCTGGTACGAAAAATGTACAATTAACTAACAATCGACCTTAAAACATTTCGAATTTTAACAGAAAAGATACGCTCAGTGAAAAATATTTCGTACTTATGTATATCGTAAAATTAAAGCTTTATTTTTCATATACTCGTAGTTAAACTCGTAAAAACTAATAATAATTGATTAAGAAGACGAAAATGGCCCCAAATAGAACGAGAAGCAATTGCCTGAGCTTGACTAACAAATATAGCATCGATTAAAATGAAAGTATAGAAACTGATGGAAAATGTTAGCTAAACTTATATTTGTTTTATCCGTGATACCTTTTAATACTGTTTGAAAATGGGGTTTATTTTATTCCCGAAAAAATTCCGTATATCGAGACATTTTGGTCCATTTTTGAGAAATCATGGAGTTTAATTTTATAATTCCGTTGTAGTGATATTACCTATACATATAAAGATAGAGAGAAGCTACCGTATATATACAGCCAGTTATATGTTTATATATACATATGAACGTAGGTATATTTTGCTTTCGATAAAAACCCCCCCATGGTTAAGTCCGCACCAGCCAACATTTTACTACCGGAGATAGCTTATCTAAAACAAAATAAAGAACTCTTTGTTAATGGTTAATGGTAATGTCGTTGTCGTTAAATAACATTTTCATTTGAAAGTTGTAATAAACTATGGAAATCTGTGTCGTCTAAAATGTTTAAATGATTTGGTTGTGCTTCTCGCACTTGATATTGCATATCTATACATAAATAGAATAAGTATTGAGCTTCATGTGAAAATGAATGTGCTTATTGTACGTACATATATACTAAAAAATATTGAAAAACTTTTGCACAAAGTTAAACCATCTCTTACATATTGAAAGTTTATAAAAGCAGAGCCAGTGTTTTATCAGCACACACATTTAGAAAGTTTCAGACAAAGTTGAGTTGAGCTTCATTTTAATTCAGACTCATGTCCTAAACAACGTTGTTTACCTCAGTCAGAGAAAAGTGTACTTTATACTATTTTGTGTGCAATGTGCTATCATCACAAAGGGATTATATTTTTATCCCGGACATTTTGTTATGTGGATTGTGTATCTTACGTCTCCGAAGGCATGTAATGGTGTAGCGACATGAAATGTTGTATAATATTATTTTAGAATAGCTAAAGATTGGGATTGTATATGTATATACATATATATATATATATGTATATATAGACTACCTATGTATGTATGTATATACTCTATAACAAATAAATATATAGAAAGACATTTTTTCTTTGTACCTTTCTAATGTAATTTGCTTAATCAACCATAAGTTTTATCTTTTTTATCGTTTGAAGTTATTTTCTACGTACCTTACCTATATAAATATAAATGTATAAAAGTAGGAAATAACTACGTAAAGTGCCTTTAGTACCTAAAGTTAAAAATTTTACAAGTTTAAAGTCGAGTAATACTAAATTAAGATATAATATCCTATCTTTAAGAAAGTAACAACTAGGAATAGGTACACGGTTGTCAGTCAAAATTCAGTTAATTGACGGATGAATATTTTCAATCAAACGTTAACATTTTAGTATTCCCACAAACAAATTATTCATTATTTAAAATAGATAAATTCAATTATCATTTTGACAGTCAAATTCTCTTTACTACACTATTTCACACACTATTTTAAAATAAACGAAAAATAAAAATGATAGGACCCCTAGAGCAAACGAAATTTTACTTTCAATTTTAATTTATTAAATTCTACTTTTTGTAGATAAATACCTATGTATAAACGAGAATAGCTATTTTGGTCGAGGCTATCACGAACTAGTTACGAACTGTTTTATATCAATTTAAAAAAAACAAAACAAAATCAAATTTTGTCTGGTCCTGATTTTTTTTTTTACTCAACCTCAACATCTGTAAATCAAAATAATATTACCGAACGAGCGCGTAAGTTCTGAACAATTTTCCAATATTATACAAATTTATACATAAAAAATAAACATAACTACACATTTATGATGTATACTAATATTGTTGACATTTCTCCTCCATTTGTGACAGCTATAAGATCTATTGTAAGAAATAAAGAAATGTAACACAGATTCAAGTGTGTAACATTTTCATTTGTTACCAGTAACAAATTATGTATTTCTATTATAATTTGTTACCTTTATAATTCCTGAACGCTTTTATTCTAAAGTAACATTTAATTAAATAGCTATATATTAATAATTAAGTAAATAGTCAAAGTATTAGCAATATATGTACATACTTACTGTACTCTATCACGGTTCAAGTGTAAACCATTAAAAAATAACCAAGGACCAAATGGGCTTTTTAGAAACATACAGAACAGTTTACTGTAATAGCTAATTCCTAAAGTCTGATTTGGTTGCATTGTAGCTAATTAAATTGATTTCAACACATTGTAGCTAATTAAAGAAATATTTATTTAAGTCAATTTTATGCACAAGTTACCCTTTAGGGATATTATAAATTCCAATTGTGAATATAGTTGGACGTGAATATTAAATAATGATTTATAATTAAATATAACGGAGGCAAATTTATACATACATAAATAATGTCGAGGCGATGTGAAATGTCAATCTGGCTGAAACGATTGTACAATTTTTAAATATTAAATATTTTGTTGGTAATGATTAACCCAAATCATAGCAACAAAAAAAATGTTTTATGTACTTTGTAATTTATGCAAAACAAGTGACAGAACGTTCCGTTATCTTATTTTAAGATAAAAACAACATTATCGATAATTACAAAAACTGACCGCAAAGCCGTTTTCAATCAAGAAGAACCCCCCTATACAACATTGTAGATGTTCAAAAATGCGTTTTAAAATACATTAAATTAAGCCTTATTGGCCTGAAAAACATTTTAGTCTCCACCTTTTCTCAAAGAAATAATATCAAACCAACAATTCCTACCATTCCAAAAGCCTGCCTTTGGCTGTATGCCAAACCGCGCCTGCATACCTGCCAAGCCAATATAAAGCAATTGTGAAATAGTTTCAAGCGCATGTTATTAATATATATTGCCCCAAGCCCCAAGCAAGTGTATATAATAACTATAAATAAATTTGACCTTCTTTCTGACTGACTGAGATATAATAAAAAAAAAAAAATTGTTCCATTCGCATACCCATAGGGATGATATGTATCCCTAAAAAATTTCATCACCGCGTTACACATAGCACATACCGACTATACATATATGTACTGTACATACGACAAGGGATGTTCTGAACATTTAATATAAAATAATTTTATCACAAACAAGTTTAAAGGATTATCCAAGGACCAATAATCACTTATTATATACATAGATATATGTATGTAGAGGGTGTTTGGAACACACCGGTTACCTTTAGATTTAGATGGTAGTAGGGGATGCCAAAATTATACTAGAATCTTGTATTAGAGGTAGATTTTGTGGCAATAAAAAATAATTTAACAATTTTTTCAAAGGCAAAAAAAAAATCTGTAGAAGTTGTAGATGTAAAATATAAAATGGCAACATCCATTTTAATAAAATCTAAAACAAGTACAGGCAACAACACCTCCCTTTAACCCAAATAATTTGTTTCCAAAAATCATGTGAAATTACTAAATAAAGAGGTCAATTTAATTTCGCATCCGAAATAACCTTTTTTTTTAATTCTTGAGACAAAGCTTTTTTTTTTGTTGTTGTTTTTTTTGGTAAATATGGGTTATTTCACGGCACATTTTTTTTTCTCCCCATTATTATATAACCCATCCATTTTTACGTAAACATAGATGAAAGGAATTAAAAATCCAACAATGTGAAAAATGTCCGTGTTCAATGAATATGGCTGTAGCTCACCAATATCTAACCGATTAAAAAGTTAAAATATGCGAATAAAAACGGTGTACCTTTCAATATGCCTTTTTTTACCAATTTTAGTTATACACAGATATTTTTACAGTATGTATTTATTTTCGATAAAAATTTACGGGCCATCCTGTATTTTATGATATATACATACATAAGTCATAAAAAATTTTGACTGAAAAACGTCGATAACAAATGAAAATCTCAGTTTGAATAGGCTTTTTTCCCATCATATTATTGTTTTAGGGTTTTCTGTTTGAAATTACACTTTTCTTATAAATATAAATAATACATCATATTAAAAATGGTTAAACTTTCCTTCCATTTTGTATAATTTGGAATGATTTGGAATTTGACATTCAAAGCAAAAGAGCCGATACGAAATGTACACTGTAAAGTGACATTTGTAGAGATGAATGGCTACTTACGGTGTACCTACCTACCTACATGTACGTACATATATGAATACGTAGTACCATACGTATGTACATATATTGGATGTAGTATTAAAAGAAAAACATTTACAAAGGACAGAAAAAAAAATATTCACTCTGTATGTTTGGAATAGGTAGTTTTGCTAAGCTATTGTTACTTGTGACGTCAATTGATAAATGACTTTATTGTGTACATATATATCGAACCGACTAGACAAAGTTTTCTATAAAGCAACAGATAGCAATTTTTTATGCATTTCAGCTGTGTGATGGAAATAAAATGGATGAATTCGTCGTTTTATTCCATTTACTTTAGGTAAACGATAAAAACGTAATTTTAAAGGTTTTTCTGCAACCAAAGGATCTTTTTCTTGGTTTTTTGTTTTTTTTTTTTATCAAGGTTTTCAAATTGTCGCGAGTAATAAAGATTTCATTCGAATTGACAAATGACTTTCTGTTTCGGTTTGTAAATAAATGTTGTTGATTTGGAACTAAATATTTTTTTTTTCTTCAAATGATTCATGATGTGTTGGTGGGTAGGTATATAAAGATCAGAGTTATTTTTTGACAATAAATAAAAGTGTCGGTATATATAAAAGGTACTTTGAGATTATGACATTGGTTAATTTTTTTTTGTTTTATTTTTATATTTATTTTTTATATAAAAGCAAAAATATATAAATGTTTTATTAAATGTAATGAAGCAAACCAAACAACAACGATAGGGATATCGTGTAGAATGAAAAAGGACATTAGATATTCAGGATTCACAAGTGTGTTAGTTTTTTTAGAAAAATACTATAGTTAATTACTAATTGATAATGTTGTTCGTTGAGTCTCTTTTCGATGATCTAACATAAACTAATGAACATTACTAATCAATCTATAATGTGAAGTATAATTTGCGATGGGCGATATATTGAACAGTTAATCGATTGAAAACATTAAGTTTAAGTTATTTTTAGTTATTTTTTCGATCGTACAGAGTGGGTGGAAATCTTTGTTTTTTAATCGACATTTCGATCATTATCACAGTACACAGATAAATCTGTGTACAGGATTAAGTTTAAGGTTTGAAAGAAGCAAAAAAACATTTGTTATTGCAAAATATTCTTAAAAAATTTTAAACAATACAAATTTTTATTACCAGGTGACGAAATGAGCAGAAAAAAACATAAATACGCAATATTTTGCATTTTTATTTTTAAACTTAATAAATGAGTGAAAATATAGAATCAATTCCAATTTTATTTGCTCAAATCATTTCATAACTTAATTCAACGCGTTTTTTTAATTACAAGTGACAATTGCTTATTTGTCGATATTTTTACATTTCAATTGAAGAGCAAAATATGCAACATCACGTCACAGCACAATTCGAAATGGAAACAATACATACAAATACAATAAACACAATTTTTATTCCCATATATCTTAATCAATATAAACAAACAAAAGATCTGAGGGATAAAATTTCATCACAGTGTTTTTGTACTGTGATAAAATCTAATATTGATTAATCTTAAATCTACAAATATGTCTAAAGTGTACCGATTCACATTCAAACGGCATACGTATGTATATAATTTAGTTACAGCTCTAAGTACAATTGCACAATTAACATAAGAAAATTAAATTAAAATAATAAACACCCATCCATTCTCTATAACTAATAACTCAATGTATTGTGAATATAATTATTAATATTCGATCAGTTAAGTTCGAAATGAATTAAAACTGTTCGAGACACCAACCATTTACTTATCCACATCCTGAATGATTGCCATGTGCCATCTACAAAATTGCAAAACTTCTAAATCATTTTCAACAATGGTATTACATGAAAATAAAGCTCATTGAAAAGCTTATATTCAGAAAGCTTTTTCCAAGTAATAACAATGCATTTAAAATAGCTATGAGGATAATACTGTTTTTCATATCATACAGGAAATTATCGATGAAAACTTCAATCGAAAGGATACTTTTAGCTTTTACATTCACCACTGTTGAACTTTTTTCACTGAGATTGCACGTGAAAGCTTTACAACAATATTACAATAATAAATTTTCAAATTTAGAGTATCTTAAAATGCCCTCTAAATATTAGGTAATTGAACAGCTAATGAATCATAATTAATAAATTAATGTCATTGGTAGACTTTTTGGTCGTGAAATTTTAAGTTCAAATGAATTTTTACAGAACACTTAAGTATCTCTCTGTTATTTTTAAATTTATCGCTAGCAGGGAGCCAGAACCAGTCTATAACACAAAAGGATAGCAATTCCATTGACAATTTAGTAAAATCTAAATTCTAAGGAACGAAATTAGGAAATATATATAGAATGACATTCTTCTAAAATCTTTTAATATAGTTCGGGATCTTAATTGTCCACACAAAATGCATAACTAACATACACCATGTTGGTTTTGTATAAAAGGAATAAATCATGTTGTTCCGGTATGTTTTGTGTTTATTTTATCTCTGACACCCGATTTGGCACGACTTTCCATATACAAAACGTTTTGGAATGCTAGAAATATTTAGTTTTCTACTATATTCGTATACTAGTAGTACCGTTGGGGGGACTAGACAGAGCAATTTATGTGCAAGCAACATATGTTTTCTGGATATGAAGTGGCACTGGTATAAATCACAATACACAATGTTTTAGTCAAAAAATTTAACAAATCACAACAAAAAAAACGAAACAAACAAATAAACGGATTAAAACGTTAAATTTTTATGTTGAGGGTTGAATTTATATTCTAAAAATGGATAATTCATTGTGTTCATACAATATATTTACTTACATAGCCTACATAATGGTGAATAGAACAATTTTGCTTTATAATGTAATCTTAAGTCGTATATTTGGTCTATGAATCGACGTCATTAGATTTTTAATCATTTTAGTTTTGACAATATAGCAAAGTTTCAAGTAAAGCCATGGTTACGTTAAGTAGCTTAATTATGAACATCAAGAAACATAATCCATTGTTGGAAGATCTTTCAGAGATTAAAGAAATAAAAAAAAAGGCCACTGATCAATTAAAATTTAATACAATTAAGTCGCATACGTACAACCATCACAAATTGAAGAACGATAATAATTGTAGCAATTGAACAAAGGAACGTACCCGAACCGGAACAGAAATTCATTATATCAAACATTGTTTGCATTGGCCTGATTTTTATTGTTATTATCTGAGATTTTACCTAAGCCTCGTGTAATTCGAAGCATGAATTATGATAAAATGTGCATAACCATCAGAAAAATTTACAAAATACCAAAATTAAATCATAATAAGTAATAAAATGTCTTGATTAAATTTATAATATCACACTAGAAAATGGTTTATTTTCGACATTTCCTTCATGATGTGTTACCTGTTCCAAACTTTATATTTTCTACTCTGTTATGTACATATGTAAGTATGTATGCAAATTATACTTAAAGGCTCTACCTACCTATGTCAGTTATAAACGTTACATTCATATTTTTGTTGATTAATATATTTGTCAACTCTCTTTTGACGGCAGGTAGAATGAAATTTCCAAATATAAAAAATTATAACCAAAAGACAGACATTAGTCACGGTTTCAAAATAAAATGAGCCACCAAACAATTATGTCAAATAAAGTAAAGCGAATACTATTTTAGTTTATTACTAATTAAGATTCAATTCTCTGTTTGAATTGTAGTAGGAATAGTCCCAATGAAATTACTGTGATCGACCTCTTTTCCATAGTAAGATTGTTTCATTCCGTTTCGTATTCTTTCCGTTTAACTCTGTTCGAAAGTATACCAACAACAATTCAACATAACTATTTCATTAAACTTTTGTAACGAAATTGAAAGTCTCTAGCTCAGCGCGATTTTGAGTTATCGTGATAATGATCAAAACGTACTATCTTCTTAGTATTTACACTTAGAGAGCATATGTACGAGTAATATTGTTTATTTTATCTTCGCAAATAGTTTAATCGAAAATGTTACACGAAACCATAAATATGTATATGTAGCACCCACTATGTACGTATACATATTATCTAATATGTACTTATGTAGATAAATACTTGTTGATGTAATCGACAATTATTGCAAAAATGTAGATAACATACATACAACATATGTACCTACATTGTATATAAATGTATGTATATATAACGAAAAGGATTTACTGATGAACTACATTCATAGTTTCCATTATTATGTATAAGCATCTCGAGTTTTATCCCTTTTCGACTTTTATAGTAAAATTCTTTAAATTATTCGTCAAAGCTGAGTTTGATGTTCTCTTAATTCAAAAAAAGGTCGTAAAAAGAAGACTGTTGTTGATATATGGATTTATATTATCTCTAGGCGGGTGATGGTGGGGGGGAGGGTGGGTGGATATGGAGGGCTTGGTTTCACATTAACTCGATATTTCAATATTGTAATAACGGTAACGGGTGTGGATATTTGACGACTTTTTCATTATTCCATTCGGTCTGCAGAAAGAGCAAGAGAGAGAGTGACACAGAAATAAATTTAATTTTTCATCAAATTCGGTGAGGTAAAACGGGTAAAACGAAACAATGTGAATGTTAAAAGAAACATTGTAAATTTTATGTTGCATAAATCGTAAATTACTATTCTAGAATGTTTTATGAGCAAATTTATGATTTGTTATTCTTCCATAAAGCCAACAATGTAATGACAATGTATGTTCGTTAAAAATTGTATAAAAATTACGATTTGATCTCAAATATAGTCGCGTTACTTTATTGAAGTACTTAGGTTTTTTGTGTGTATGTACTTTTATATACTATATTATGAATTCTGACAGTACGTTGTATTTTTATACTCTTTCAGTTATCTCATAATATATTACTCATAAATATTGAATGGATAGAGATGCTTATTACTTCAGTATGCGTGTAAATAATTAAACAGTGATTATGTATAATTAGAAAATTAGATTTTCCACCGAAAAGAAAAATTCATTTTCTTAAATTTCAACTGTAAATATGTCCCAATTGATTGATATGCCAATGAAGGGCAATATTCGAATAGATAAAATATATACCTACATAGATTTTATTTGGGTGGATTATGATACGTATAAATGCTCTGGTCTATCAGCACGAAGGAATATAATCTGGTTTAACTATTTAATATGCACACAGCAATATCACTCGACATTTTCATTTTATCGTAAAATCAATATCGATGTTTTACCTTATCAAAATGGTCGTTCTATTAGTTGTAGTTGTTTTCTATCATTATACAAATTTAATGCGTTCAGTGTAATAAAATAACAAAAATTTGTATGGAATTACTAAGCATATTAGAAGGTTGCAAATTTTACGTAATTTATTCTTAATTTCTTCCAATTTCTTTTTGTAATTTGTATTAAATCTAGATTGAAATTCACAAGAAATACATAGACGATGACGACCCATAACACCGTACTACCCATAGCCGATGAAGGTGAAAAGGATTAACAACTGATAAAGATTCAAGATTCAAGAAAGCTTAGAGTTTCCTCTTTTTATATCCGTATGATAATTAATCAAAGGGTATTATAACTTTGGTACAGAGTTTGTAACGCCCCCTACTCATAGTAGAAAAAAATATTTAACACTATTGTCTTTCTTGTCGAAATATGCATATCCGTCTGGCCATTCGTCCGTGTTCAAAATTCCGGCTAAACGGCTGCAGCTAGAAAGCTGAAATTTTCACAGTTCATAATGGAACAAATCGAACAAAATAGGCTGTTGTACACTTAATCATTATCATTTACTCAAAAGATAGTCGGAATGTAGAAAAAATGAATATGACAATAATTATAGAGAATATAAAAATAAATATTTCATTCATAGACCAAAAAGTTCCACGGTCTACTGTTATGGCGCTGCAATCAAATTTATGTTATTTCTAGGGCTTTTAATCATTTGTATTCAATTTACTCAACATATATTTGTTGTACATACAAAATAGAAAGGATAAGGTCGAGATAATAAATAAGGGTATATTATAATAGATGTAGCCTATTCTATCTTTACTGTTTTTTTTGTAATACCTTCATTACTTCAAAAATGTAGGTAAAATAATGTAGCAAAACTAATGAATGTTCATGAAAGTTACTACAGCAGAAGTACCTACAGTAATTTTCATATATACGAGTACATATCTATATACATAAATATCACATTAGATACTCAAAGCTAAGATGCATGAAAATGCAAGCAAATCTTATACATAGATACTACATAAGAATATTATGCTAAAGTAAATTTATGTATAGGTATTCATAATTCCTATGTACATTAAACATATACATACTCTACTAACTTTTAATGCTTTGAAATGGGAGGAATTTTTTTAATTGAAATTAAAATCCGTACGTAGTCAAATTAAGATTTGTCTTTTAAATAAATCGTCAACAAAGTTCTTGCGAAACCACAATCCTTCCATACAACTTTATTATCTGAGAACATGGTTGTCTACAAAATATTGTTAAACTTGGTTTGGTGAACAAATCCACAAGTTTGTTCGTTGTTTGGTACACTATCTAGTAACTTTTTACTTCTAATCAAGAAATCACATCAAGCAGAATGTACCACGAAATGTATACATACACATATGATATGTACGAATAAGTTATGTCAAAGATTGCACCCAGATGTTTGTAACTTAGTAATTTTGCTTCCACTAACAAGCTATATTATGTAATATATGTAAGTATGTACAAACATATGTATGTACGTATAGAGGAAGCGTTGGTTTTATGAAACAATTTCGAGAAAACACGAAATATTTCTACTTTCTACGCGAATTACGTAAAAATAAGAAGAAATAATTTTTAGCTTGGAATGACTTAATTTATTCACTTGCTATTTAGTTATTGTTAGTTTCTTTTGTCGCTCGTTCGTAAACATTAATTCTAATACACGTTATAGAGAAAATGTATTAATATTGTAGGTATAAGTTACAAAAATTTTAGAAAACATTTTTAAATTTTAATTTCATAATTTAGTTAATTACATTTTATTTTCATTTCACTAACTAATCTATTTAAATATTTAAGTAGCCAATAATAAAACTGAAATAGCTTTTACTATGATTTCATTTAAAACTAAAATTACAATATTTTATTACCTTTCCTTATTTATTTCAATTTAAGTAAATTTTCATAACGAAATTAGCAACGATACAAAATGTATAGCAATTAAAAACCAAAGGAAAATTAAAATGTCGACAATAAAGTAATTTCCATTAGATTAAATTAATAAATTGAAATCCTGATGACGTGTGCTTAAGTAAATTACAAAATAATATAGTGGAATGGAATGTTCAGCTTATTTTTTACAAATTCAAGGTAAATCCAAGTAATACTTTTTTGCATAAAAAATGCCTATGCATATTGTACATGTTTCTACTAGCAATGTTATATTTAAAAATACAACATAAACGTTCCTATATTTTTATTGAATTCAATAACTCGCCTCTGGAACATTTAATGTTTATTATTTCATGTACCAAAATAGAACAAAATGTTTATTCTGTTACAGATTTGTATATAAGTTTCTTGTGAAGCTACTCAATCTGCAATTCGAACGCAAGTATTGTATAATAATAACGAAATCCATCCAATACGATTATTGAATGATATGAATTATATGAAAAACAATTTCTAAATATTACCAACAATGAATCATAGCAGCTGGTCAACTCCGGTAGCATTATCATATCATAGTAGTTATCCATTTTAATTGTATAATGTTAAGATACACAAATGTTATCCGTTCTAATTGCACAAAACCAGACTATAGCAATATTTCAACAAAAACTGAAAATAATCTAACATATTCATCGATATGTTTATATAAAATTACAAATGTTACCGCCAAAATTACGGAAATCACAACGTCGCTAACATATAATTGACAATAAACACAAAACGAAACACTAAAATGTGCAATTTTCACAATAAAATAAATGATCACTACAGAATTCTAACTAACACAAGGTATTAAATGAAACTGACCGGACTGATTTTCCATTTGGAAAATCGTCTATGCATACCAGTGACGTACACAGGATATTTATATGGGATACTTAACTATAGAATAAGAAATTTAAATTTCTAAAATCAAAATCGAAAACTAAATTCATTTCAATTATAAAATATTGATTCGATTAATTTTGTAAATATAAAAAACGATGTTAAAAAAATTAATCAAACATACCAGCGACGCAATCAAAATGATTAATGTTTTAAGTTTTAACCAAAATCACTGCATAACAACAAGATTATAATGCTCCCATCTCGCCTAAATCCGTTCCTGATGCATACACACTTGTCGGAAAATAATTATTTCTTGGTGGAAAATAACAAAACGAAAATGCTGGTAATGTAAAATAGTAAAATCATTCGACATGTTACATGGCTTTTATATATACAAACATATAATATGTACAGCACACAACACACATCCGATCTATATACATATATGCATCGATTTGGTTGAAAATTGAGGAAAATTATGTCAAAATTAAAGCTATATATAGTGTGCTGTGTATTTAGAAAAGGATGCCACCAAAGTGGTGCCAGTAATAATGATGCCACTATTTTATGAGGTAAAAAAACAATTTTTGCTTTTTACTATACTTCAACACCGATTTTATAATTTTGAATTTTTTGGTTCAAGGTGCTTTTAAAATATTTAATAACTTCGTTTCTTTTTATTTCGTCGAATTTATATTTAATATTTATGATGAAGAATGAAAATTTCAAGCTAATAGCTTTTTTTTTTTGGCAAGTATATTGTTGAGCAAAATTCTGTTTATTTTTATTTATATTTTGAATTAAAAATACTACATTTTTAATATATTTTTCAACTTAAGTATTTAATTGTTTAATAAATGAATTTTCAAAAAAATTAGTATAACAATCGTTTGTGCTTAGGTATTTTAAACTAAAATAAATATAATTAATGTCTGGTTTTAATATATTATTATATTTGTTTTCTTTATTACTTCATAAACATTTTCTGTAACGTTTCGCCAGATTGAAAAAAGGGAAAACACCGTATTAAATAAATATGTACATAGAATTGCCATTACTTGCATGGATAGTCTAAATATGTAATACCAACAATAAAAAAAGTCATTTTTGTAAAATTTGTCAGATTCGCTTTATTGCGGTGTGGCCATCGATATATGAAAGTTCCCTTAAAAAAAACGGTTACGATTAAAATTAAAAATCTATAAACGCTGATTCAAACCTATCAAAAGCAAAAAGTATCCTACGATTGATATATTATGGACAAGTTAGAATATATGACGGATATCGGTCATCAAATAGGAAACATTGATACGACAGTGGTACGAGCGGCAAAGTCCTTACGAGGGGCGTAAGGCCATCTAAGTAACTTAGTAAATTTATGAAATTTATATTGTAAGTGTAAATAAGTACAATAACAACATTTTTAAAATTCAGTAACAGTTATTGAATGTATGTAATTTAAACAGCGAACACACCTGTCTGGTTCACAGTACAAGGAAAACCCATTAGCCATTCTATTCATACATGTTTATATACTATTAAGAAAAAACTTCTATCTATTACCGATTTAATAAAGCAGGACAGGGACAAGAAACGATTAAATAGACTTTTAGCATATGAGAAGAATAATGGTAGAAAAAATGAAAATATTGAAGAAAAATTTAAAACGGACTAAAGACTAAGAATGAGAATAAAACTAAGAAAAAAAGAAACAGATGTGGGAGAATCAGCAAAAAAACACTTCTCAGTTCTCATATAATCAAAAAGATGCAAAATAAAAGTAAAAAAACAATCAGCAATCATAACTATGACAAGAAAACTAACAACGACTGAAATCTATATGAGAAGATGTGATTTTTATACCCGTATGATGTTAATCAAAGGATATTATAATTTTGGTATGGAATTTGTACCTCCTCTGGTGGTTGGATTGCAATTAAAAACAGTCTAAATGATGACATTACCTCAAAAATGGCAATGCTTAAAAATAACGTTTAAATTGTGAGCATTTGTAAGGTTTCCGTAAAAAAGAACACCACAAAGGCTGCATTGATGAACAAAAAAGAGCTCATCATATCAATTGAGCTGACCGATGGAGGCCTAAGGATTTTTGGGCACTCTCACACACTAATTAACTAATCGCAGATAGAAAACATTTCTCGTGAAATTCTAAGTCGAAATACATATACTTGTCCGCCCGTCAAAAAGTTCCACGACCAACCGTTATGGCGCTGCAATCAATGTTATGTTATTTCTAGAAATTTTAATCATTTCTATTCAATAGACACAGACAAAGTCCTAGATAATAAACAATTACTCATACGGGTATATTATAATCGGCGTAGCTAATTATTCCTTATTTACTGGTTTATTCTTCGTTCGGTATAAACGTGTGAATTAGCAAAATGAAATGTTTTAATGTACTACTCCCATTAAGGTTTTCATTCACAATCAGCTTTTTGTACATGTCCTTAATTATACATATAAGTATACATACATATATATGGGACCTTTATATTACAAAAATGGTTGATATTTACAAGATTTGCCTTTATCATAACTACCAACACCTAAATTTCAAACTAAAAGGCACATTGTTCAAACAACCATTCTCAAATCAAATGTGAAATTACAATTTAACCAAAATACCTTTTATATAATGTAGATTGTTCTTCATTCCATTTTAATTGTTTTTTTTTTAAATGATAATTAGCAATGTAAAAGTCTAAATTTATCCTAATAATCGTCAAACAATCGATCATATTTGTGAACCTACACAGTATGTATGTATGTATGTATATTAGCATTTAGATTCAATGATGAAACGTCATCGTTATATAGTAATACTTGTCGATATACATAATATGTAAAACTTATTGTTAAACACACATGTAGACATTATGTACGAATACGTTCAAAGCTGATAAATTTATTTCATTGAATAAAATCTATTTATAAAAATATGAAAATTGAAGCATGTTCAATCCATAAAACATACAAACGGTTTTTTGAACTCCCAGAGTCATCGGGCTCTATAGCTTTTTCTTCTTGTAGACGATGTTTGTAATGTAGAACTGGTATATAGCGTCGATTATATATGTACATTTAGTCGCGTTTTCATTCAACAACGATTTTAATAATTTATTTAATTGAATGCATGTAAAACGATTAGCAGGCAATTTTCGGTTTCCCAATGGACATTTTATAGTTTCCATTTAAAAGCTGTACAATGTACATATTTTGGAATAATTTTAGTTTTCCATGATAGGTCGGAACCCATTAAATCGCACCACCATACATATAAATATACATACTTCCACAGAGATTTGTATAATGTGGATTTAATATTAATTTTAATTGCCGCTTTGAATATTTAATGTAACATAAGTACCTACATGTAAGTATATATATATTACTGTACATATACATTACGTATTATGCATACGCATATGTATGTGTCTATATACATACCTCAACAATAAACATAATACTAAAAACCATGCAATAATAATAAAATGTTATTAAAATGAAAAATCACTTACCCCTGGTAATGTTTGCTTTTCATGCAACGCACTCTGAGCGGTCGCCGCACTTTCCGGATTGAAGTACGTCAAAAAAGCGCAACCTGAATGTTAATTAAAAAGATTGCTTTTAGTAAATCAAATATTTGCCATACGGGGGCAGTTTGTGAAATATGATGTTGTTTAATGACCAAAGGCAAGAAACTTTCAATTAATTAAAAAAGTTTGCAGACACTGTTTTTGTATCCTTTTCACATTTACGATTATAGGTAGAATACGAAATTATCAAAACAGATGAATTATTCATCCATTAAAATTGCCGTACCCTTTTTTTCTGATGGGGTTGGGCAAAAGTGATACTCAATGAACTGACAAACTTGACTCGACTATATTTGTAATGATATTTGGGCCGTTACCATTAAGCACGCAATTATGAAATTGACATTTTTGATATTTATTAAATAATTTTAGCAAAGTAATTACAATAATTAAGAATATGTATAACTAAATAAATATATTGTTAATTTTAATTTCAGGCATTCAAACCTATTGTAATTAAAAAAGCTTGAATGACTAGTTACGTTTAAAGATGGTGCAGTTTACTTTGGTATGGTACTACTTGCCAAATAGTTTAAAATACATTTGGGACTAAGTATTTTCGTCCGTCAAGTCAATCTATTCAAAATAAAATATTCTTTTGCTTTATTATGGCCATTTTCCCTTCATCAGTGGTACAAGACCGAAAGTTGAACAATTTACATTCCATCATTTTCTTATTCTAATACATATAAATCAACGATGAACATAACAATTTCCATCTGTAAACATAATACTCAAAAAAAAAAAAATTGGTAAGTGCAATATGTGTAATATTAGTGTCAAAACTTTCTACGAATACAATAGTTTAGTAGTTAATTTATAATAAATTTTTGATTAATATTAATTATTGCAATTAACATAGATACAAAAAAGAAAATACTTAATGCTTAAGTATTAAGTAGCGCCAGACTTTATTGCAATCTCTAAGAATATCAATAACCCAATCTTATACCCCAGCATTATCTTGAAATAAAACGCTACAGAAAACAACAAACAAATAACTAAGATAGCGTATAAATTGACCTAAAGCACGAAATACAAAGTAATTTTATTAAGGCTTTTTTTCATTATGCCTGCGACACAAAGGAATTACATTATATATGTGTGTATAGAGAATCATATATCTGGGGAAAATATAAAAAGCTCTGATATAAAATCACAACAAAGGGAATATAAAAAAGAAAATACAAAAAGATTAAAGATTTGGCGGACACACTAGAAACCAAATACGACAACGACCCGACAATACATCCATGATATACTATATGTATGTATATACTATCTGACGAAAGAAAATTTAAATCCAAAAAAGGTTGTCTATGTATAGGTATAGGCTATGGGTTATGTTATAATACACGCATGGGTGCAAAGCTACCCAAAGGGTAGCTTTTGTTTGTGAGCCTAATTCCGCCCAATATCATAATAAAAGCTAGAGCATGGAAATGATGACAGTTTATACATAAATCTATGAGTAAATGTATTATATATATTTATGTATGTATTATGACGACGAGTAGGGTAACTACACATATTGGTTGTTTGTGCAATACCGTTTGAGGGTATAGGCTATAGGGGATATAATTTAATTATTTGTAGCTATCTTCTACAATTTTATAATAATTCATCACATTTTCAGTAAAAATTTCAATTATTTTAGGTTAAGATATTTTTAATAGGAGGACAATCACTTAATCAGAAGCAGAAGTAGGAACTGTTAAATCTGGAAAATGGCAAACTAACATGCAGTTAGTTTTTCATTTAATTCAACTAATTTTTCAATTATTTTCACCAAAAATAGACATAATGTATATAGTCATTTAAAAAAAGGTATGAATTGTGTATATGTATATATTACTAAAATAAATATTTTTGAAAAATTATTATATCTTTATTGTGATAGCGTGAATACTTGGGACTATAGGATGAATGGGAGAATGGGACAGTATGAATTGTTTCAAAACCGCAGAAAACATTCTAATAAATTATCAGAGATAGATCTCTCACAAATAAATAATTGCTAATTTCAGAACGGTTTAGAAATTAAAGTCAACTGTCATTTGCTTGTTTTTGTGTTTCCGATTAAATTTGAAGACTCTGGGTATAGTGTCTACATTTCTTAATGTATTTGTAAAAAGAAATGCCTACTGCTAAACATTTATTTGTCATATTTGTTTGTTGGTGCGACAAAATTGGTTTATTGGAAAATGATGGGGATATTCGTTTGGGATTTTCCCATTACATACAAATACCATAATATTCTTGTCAATAAATAAATAGTTTTTGTAGCCTATATAGAAGGAATGGTTACACCCCCTTATAGAGGCATATTTTAAGAATAAAATTATTTAATTATAGATGACCAGTGTATTCACATAAACTCGCATTTTGTACAAGTTAAGAAATACAGAATAATTAATAAAGGGATATTCTTGTTTCGTTATGGAGTTTGTGCTTGTGTTCTCCCATATACATACATTGTTTATTGAAACAGGTGTAGTGTGTCCCAAAAATATTGGCTCACTTAATTAAAATTTTATTTTATTTTACATATTGAATATTTTTTCAATTGATTTTATTAGTAGAAAAATTTTATTTTCAAAAAATAAATACAATGTCACAAAAGGATGAATGGGACACTTTATAGATGGATGAAGTGTAGTATATAGGGTTTCAATAATTGGTTGAAACAAATATCATTATTATTATACAATGCAATATAACAATAATTAAATGAGAATAAAACGAAAACATATAATAAGAACAATCAACATACAGGACGCGGCATTCGATACTCAACCTGCATCGTGAAAGCAATATTCATAATTATTCAATTACATAATGTATACCTATAGCATAAGATTATTAGTTAATAAATTAGTGTAGAGCACAGTGTCTTTTGACACGGGCATCACAAATAATACATGAAGTGGACAGTGTTCATAAAAAAAGGACCTGGTTGATTTTACAAGGGAACATTCACATATCCTCTGAAACGAACTCTGTTTTGTGCTGTATTTTTTATTTCTGCCCAGGTCTTTTGCATCAGACTTGTTTCCACAAATATATCCCAACAAACACAGCGTACATACTTTGTATATCCAAAGGTTATCCGCTTAACGTATATCCGTAAAAAGATTATCGCGCGATTATCTAAAGTATATACGCGCGAACGCCGTTTTCCTTACCATATTATTTCGTATTTTTATAGTATTTTGTATAATTGAATTGCTCCAAAATTTAATATAAACCGAATCTTTTGAATGATTGATTTATAAAGCCAACATTACCACTTCTTAAAAAAAAATTACTTAATAATGTTTTTAGTTTTTTGTATATATAGGACAATATGTATCCACTCTATCCTAATCTCAGTGGTTGGACCTAGACCATGTCAACGGTCCCTGCTTCGAAAACCGGTTATGACAACAATTCCTAGGACATACAATGAAAATTTCAGGCATTTGGCTTATTTTATTCAATTTCAAATTAAATAATACGTTACGAATAAATCAATCAAAATGCTACAGAAGTGCAAAAATCTGATTTAGGTTTTAATCCAAACTACATTATGATTATTTTTTTAATTTGAAACATATTTAAAAAAATGTTCTGATAATATTATGATGACTTTATAAGTATTTGAATTAAGTTTGTTTATTTCTTCAAAAATATTGGTAAGTAATTGATTACTAAATGGTCCCATAGACGATCAATTTTAAATGTAAATTTTAATTGACGAACGCTCTCATCAATTAAAATTGATCGTTTATAACGACCATCAATGACATTGTCCATTAAATTGATGGATCAAATCATGTTTGATTTTCAACAATGTAACTACAATAAACATTGAACGTGTGTGGTTGTTGTCAATGTATGCGTCAGTTTTTTAAACAGTCGAACAAGCAACACATTAAAATGTGTCACTTTGTGACCTGTCCGAGAGATTTTGTAACAGAATTTATCCAAATATACAGAGAAAATGAATATTTATGGAAAGTGACTATAGTGAGACTTATAAAAATAGAGATTTAAAAAGAAATGCATATGAAAAATTAGTGGAAAAATTAAGTGAAGTGGGCAAAAATGTAAGCAGCTATACGCTATATAGATTTGTTTCCATACTGAAAAATTGTCAATTTTAAATGATCGTTTGTGGCCAATTCTTCATCAATTTCAATTGACAATATTTTCAACAATTTTAATTGTCCATTTTAATTGATCGTCTATGGGACCCTTAACTAACTGAGTAATTGACTACTTATTGATATATGAAGACAACAATTATTTAAAAAGTAAATCAACATGTACATATGTACATAAGAAGAAAACATTGTACATATGCCATTTGTATAATAAGTATCTACTTAATCATACCATGTTTCCATTGTATATTATTTAGTACATACTAAGGAATATTAAATTTAAAAAATGTACTTACTTGAAATGTGCTCGTTATGAAAGGCCAACATTTGGTCTGTTTTTACTTTAACTATTCACTCACCTGAAAATAAAATAAAAAAAATATTATTATTAAAAATGAATAAACAACAATAATTAAAGTTTTTCTACTTTCTACTAAGTTTTACACTAATAAAATGGAAATAGAAGAAAAAATCGGATATTTCTCAAGATGTGTAATATTTTCTCTTAAATTGATAATCTCTTTATTTATTATTAATGGTTATAGATGATTTTCTCTAAAGTTCTCTAAAAAATGCATTTTAAAAGTTTATGAATTTCGAAATTGTCTTAATGCATGAACAATTTCCAAATTTCTTTTTTAACATTTATTGACACATTTATACATACATATGTCATATGCACATATCTAAATACACGCATGCGCAAATTTACAGATGCCCAGATATTTACTTTACATATGAACTATTGTTGAAAATCAAATTACTTCATCTATCTATTCTATAGGTACACGCACGCTTTGAATATATTTTTATTAAGTAAGTAAAGTTTTGTTTTTCCATTTCTTTCATTCTAGAGATTTTTATGTAATTTCGTAAATAAAAAACTATTAAGAACTCCGAATTTAAACAAATCTGAACTTCTATCTAATTGTATACTGAGTTGAACCTCCTAACACCCTATCAAGGAAAAGTGAAGCGAAGGAATAAAAACAGTCTTTTGACTTTCGATGGACATGATGTAAGTGCAATTTCTACACAGGAGACTAGGCTTTACAATATTCTTAAATTAATTTGTACGATAAAAATGGACGCGCAGTGGAGTTATATAATACGGCTGGCGTGTCTACTGTAAATAACTGTCAACTATCAAGAGTAGGTAGGTATTTTGAAATAAATATTCTGCTGTGTATTATCATTGGTCGTTTCAAGAAAACACTTTATATACGAAGAATTGTGTTACTTTTGGGCTACAAAGAATTTTGTCTGTATGAAGGATTACCGTATTACCAAATTTAAACTTTCTATATTAGGTGTTTCAAAATACTTTATAGAAATAAATATAGGAAATGCTAACAAGCATCAAATAAAAAAATGTCTTTTAGCATGATCCAAAATTCAGAATAGTTAACTATACTTTGAATAGATTAGGCTAACTAAATCAATTAGATAAGCATAAATACGTATAATGTTAACCCTATTAGGTAGGTATATAAAATCTAATTTAAGAATAATGTTCTGACAGTGTTTGCAAGTGTATTATGAATACACACTAATCCTATGTGAAGTATTAAATTACATTTACACGCAATATTCTAGATATACTATATAGTTATGTATGTATATAATGTATTAACTATGTATAAGAATATAGGATATATATAACTGTGCTTTAGATTGCCGACCTGGAGTTTATCGAGTCATGTTCTATTTAAATAAAAATTTTTGATATTTTATTGGCCTGACATTTTCTATAGTTTTTCCAGTATGAATAAGAAATTTGCATAATTGGCGATAACGAGGTTATTGTTGAGAAGAAAAGTTTCTGCTTTTAATTAAGGAATGAATATACATACATTTATACATGTAATAAAGGTATGTAGTTGGGTATATTGAAATGGTAATTTGATACAAAGTTTTATTGGTATTTCAAATAAACGCGGATTAAAATTACAAAACAAAGTATGAAAATAACAATTAAGTAATTCAAAATTTTGTTTGAAACTTTATTACAGTGAATTACAGCGAAATGGTTTTACCAATTAAAATAAAAAATTTAAAAGGAAACTTTTGAATATATCTACATATGAACTTTATGTGAAGAAATTTAATGAATAGAAACTAAATTTATGTTTTTATTACAATTTAGTTAACCCTTTAATGGATTTATCCGCTTCAAGGCAGAATCAGCTTTTGGCTCCTGATGCGTCCTATACAACCAAAATCTATTGTCTTTTTCCACCACCCTAAATTTGCTATAGTGTTTTTATTGCTTGCCTACTTGTGATTTGGTTAACAGTGCCTAGCTGTTCTTTGAATTGGTAAAACTATTTTTTTATGGAGCAGTTTTGTGTACTAGTTTTCCAGTTTTTTGTACTAGTTTTCCATATGTTTTAGTTCATTGATTGTCAAAATTTTTTTTGTTTACGAAATAATTTTGTAAAAAAGAAAATTAATTAATTATGGAGTACGACTGGAATGGTAAGTTTATCTTATTTTACTGTAGCATCATCCGCCAAATGTTCCAAATCAACTAATTTCGCCAAACTATTTAAGTTTTGCAATATATTTAAAAAAAAAATTTTACTTTATTTATTTGTTGATTTGTGAAGTTTTGACTGTACAAATATTAGTGAGTATAATATATTAAGGCAGGAAACTACGTTCGTTTTTGGTTTTGGTTCTGTTTGTAGGGAGGCATTATGCTTCCTCTGCAACCAAAACCAAAAACCGAAAACCAAAACCAAAACCAAAAAAAAATATATTGTCTCTTTCCACAACCCTAAATTTGCAATAGTGTTTTTATTGCTTGCCTATTTGATTCAAATAAGAAACGAGTGCTACTTATGCAATTATGCATTTCATTAAATTGTTTTGTTTTCACATACAATAGTTAGCAAGTATTAAGCCACGTCTACCTACTAATCGAAAAAATTGAATACATTCTATTCTCTTGGTAACTTAATTGTTAACTTGCCGCTTGTTACTAAACGCACTGTTAAAAATTAAGTTTAGTTAATTACTTAAGCGTGGAAACAGGCCTTTAGTTATTATAAATTGTTTTTGTAATTTCCTACATTCATACATATGTACATATACAGTCATGTCGGGTAAAATAGGGCACAGGCATATTTTGTATGAAAAAGTCGAAATTTAGTAGTTTCTCCTATTTGTTAGGATTGATATCTGAGAATTCTAATATTTTCTGAAAATATGGAAGGAAAATAAGGGCAGCTGCAGGACTTATGACAACTAATGCTTGTTGTTCGAAATAATAGGGACGGATAATTTTTTTCTATTTGGATGAAGTAGCATTTTATTGAAAAAATTCTTTTTACCATCACGTTGGAAAAGAAGGACCTTTAAAAGGAGGTTTATAAACTTTAATCTTTAATTTAAATAAGAGTGCCGATAATGCCAATTTGTGAAAAAAATAAAAGGTAAAACTCATTATTTACACTTTTGTCGAAAAGTCGTTTTTACATTTTCATATGTAATTTTAAATTATCTATCTATTGTAGAATACGATATTTTTCTATCTTAATTACATACAAAGAAAAATCAAATTTAAAATTCATTATCTCATCTACCATGTGTACATATAGAGTTGAAACATCGAGTTAGAATCGAGTTGAAACAAAGGTGAAATTCAACTCGTGTTTATATGACACCATTTCAACTCAACCCAGTAAGCAAAGTAGAGTCGAGTCAAGGAGTCGAGTCAAGGAGTCGAGTCAAGGAGTCGAGTCAAACATATTTCGACTCGACTCGCGCTTATATGATAATTCAACCCTGGTTAAGCCAGGGTTCAACTCTGCATGTAAACGTGGTAATTGACTGCAACAAGCCTCATAACTCGAAAACATGAAAATGTAGATAGTGAGTATAACCTCTACATGGACGATTTATTATAAATAGTTTTATACTTTGTTTAATATTAAAACATATTTCACTTATTATCGTCTTAGATATTATCAAGTGCATTTAAAAAAAATATCTTATTATGTATGTAGAACTACAGGCAATGTATTTATAAGATTGTGGGACACGTGTCTATGACATAAATTTACAAACAAAATTGTTACCAAAAAAACAATGTTTAGGACATTTTTTTTTCCACTTTACATGATGTTTATAATAATTTTATCAAAGAAGTAATAATTTCTATTAAGCAATGACCACTTGTATTTTTGAATATTTTTACCGAGTAAATATCCAAATAAAAAAGGTGTTAATTAACAAGATGTTCGTAATTTTACGGATATAACTCCGAAATCTGTATAAATAATAAAAATATGATACCCTCAAAAATTGCGAAAATGATCTAGAATCCGAACAAAAAAATTGTTATCGTTAAATAAGTAAAAATGTGGAAAAAATTATTTCACTATAGATAATTATGAACAAGATAAGCCCACTTGATTCATTAATTTTTCCACGAATTATTACTAATAGATACCTATACATACATATATGCATACATACATAGCACATTTAAAATCTTCTAAATTTCTTTCTATAATTTCACTCGAGATTTTTTTAAATCATTATTTTTTCTGGCATTTCCTATGTACATATATTGATTTCTATACATATAAACCATAAAATGAAGATTAGAAAAATATTTATATTAAAAAAATTAATAACAACAAATGTTTTTTTGGAGATTATAAGCATTATTCATATGAATCTACAAAAATTAGTAATATAAAAAAGACACTTACATATAGTAGTACCAAAATAATGGTAAACACTATTATGTTGTTTATGTATAGTTTTCAAAACACTGTAATCCACATACACGATGTGTTCTCACTTGTGTTCTCTTCGGAAAAAGAAATATCCTGAGTAATTTTCAAAATTGCTATACATCGCGCATTACACAGAAAACTTTAACAAGATAAATATCATAAAGAAGAACAAAAAAATTGAATTAAATCACTCAACTGTATGATTAATACAAATACGCAATTACGTTGAATCCCGCTCATAAGAAGATAAACGATGAATGTAGCTTTTGCTAAGTTTTCGTTATATTATTTGAAAGCTTTTACAGAATGTCGTCGTATCGTATTCATGAAGTTATCCATAAATTTCGCAAATTGTATGTTCCTCCTATTTATTATTATGAAAAGTAACTGGATTGTAACTTTCTTTGTATTTTTCCGATTACTTTTTCACTTTTGTCAAGTACAAAAAAATTTTCTGGTTTTTCATAATTTTCTTTTATTACACTGTAAATCACATTTAAATTTTTTTTTTTTTTAACGTAAATTTAATTATGCAATTTTGTGTGCATTGAGTATTTATATACGTGATAATTGATTAACGAAAATTCACACCGAAACTTTAACTGAAATGTTTTTATGTTGTCACATCAAGAGATTGTAAAATGTAAATATTTTGATATTTTTTTTTTGTGTATGTTGGATGTTGACTTTTGTTTTGTTTGTTTGTTTGTTTTTTTTTTTTTTGTTATTAAAAATGTTTTATTTTGCACAACATTGACAGTTACACGAACGACAAACAGAGTTAGGCACTTTAAAGTCCTGATCGATGAGCAAACATATTTATATACAATACATATATATGTATATACATATATATATGAAGAGATATAAAACAATAGATAACTGTGGGGAATAACAAAAAACGAAAAAATAATTGATCAACTGTTAGACCCACTGCGAACAAAGATTACACTTTAATTACGGTTGAATCGATACCAACAGGTTATATCCATTACAGTTTAAGAGTTATTATAAAAAACTGTCGCTCCAATGTAAAAACAATTTGACACATCTCAGAGCAATCCATATGGTGTGGTTGATGCTTGAAAATGAAATTTTAGAACAAATCTAATCACTTAATAATCCAAAAAAACTGATATTCCCTGTACTTGTTTGTCAGATGTGATATTTTTTAATTATTTTGATTTTGTTTTTAATTATTTTTTATTTATTTTTTATTGTTAAACTGTTACACGGCGCTTTATAGGCTTTGTTATTTTTGTATTTTTTTTTTTTGGGTTTTTTTTTTGATAAAAGTTTCTGGTGATTTTGGTTTAATTTACATAAATACTCCGTACTTGAATTAAAAGCGTTTTTTTTTTAATACACAAATAAAGATCACTCACGAATTCTATTTATTTATATAAATACACACAAATTAAACGTACGAACAACAGATGGTGCAGTACAGAATTAAACTTGATTCAGCGGCTTATGCCACAGTACTGAGAAAACCTAGAGGAAATTGTTCGTATGTGACGTCACGAAAGCACTCAATTTTTGTCCCGATAAGGATGTGTGTGTACTTTATAGCGAATTTTGTGGATTTTCCATCGAAAAGTACACATGAAGTTACAATGTAAATTTCAATTCAACATTGGAACGGATTGAATTCGATGAAAGGCGCCGAAGCAAAGAGAATTTCATTATAAAAGCCACCGAAGAGACAATCACTTACAGTTGAAAATTCCATATAGAAATTGCTGAAAACTAACGAAAATTTTCGATACTTTAGAAGGGAAAAAATGTGTGATTACAGACTCTCATAACATATACCGAACCCGATAAAATTCTCTATACTCCCTCCGAACAAAGCTTTCTTGTATTTTAATTCGATTGCTAACATTTGGTAAAATTACCCACACAAATTACAATTTTTTGCCTTGCCAAAGCTTTACATGTCAGAAGTAAGTACAAAAAACACATCGTCTGTCATCGTCGCAGCCATATACCTACAACTGTATATGTATACACAAAAGATTGTATATAAGAACTAGTATGTTTGATATTAAATTCGTTCGTAATATAAAGTACAGTAAAATGTACGGGTGTAAGGTCAACCAAATCCTTTCTCAAGGTCAATTAAAATGTTGATGTATTAAGGTATTACCAGGCGTCACGCACTTGTTAATAGAGGCGTTTTAAAATAAATAAAGTGCAAAGAAAATACTATAAAATAAATTTTAAAAAAAATTCCCTTAAGTTTTATTGCCACAACAATTAGTAATTTAAAAAGTACCTACACACTGAGACATTTTCTGTTTAAAATTGCAAGAAATTTTATTGCAGTCTATTTGTAAGCATTAACTGCTGATCGAATAAATTAGAAAAAATTACATTTGTGCTATTTTTCATGATTTTAGAATAATTTCGTAAACAAAAGTATACTTAAGTTAATCGTCGTCGACGCAAGTACTGTTTCTGTTGTATTAATGAATGCAACTAGAGGCCCATCCCATATGGTTAGTATACAAACATTTTTCTTAACTCTTCAATATTTGGATAATGTATTGGTCGCTTCGCTCGCACACTTATTTCCTGGTAGAATGTTTAGTTATACCTACTTTTTAAATAAAACCGCGCAAACATTTTGTTTGCTTCGCTGTAAATTTTGCTTTTTTTGAATCAGGTATTTTATTTTGGAAAGAAAATATTTTTTTGACACAGTAGGTGTCGAAGATATAATTTTTAGTGAAACCACCCGCCCCATTTGAAAATCCTGAGTAGTTATATGGTAATAGTTGTTGGTCCCTTGGAAATTGACAACGCAATTAACTTGTTCAATAAGGCATCAAAACACAAAATTGCATAATTACTGCGAGTTCTTCGATAAGTTGTTGTTGTTGTTACAATAATTTACCATCGATGTATAGATTATTCTGCAGTTCAACACCTTATACATTATGTTTTATCGGTCTTTTTGTGTTGAAGCTCTCAAATAGATAACAATGGAAAAAGTTATTGATACATTATGTATTATGTACTTGTATGGTATTAGGTATTTTTGTTGAGAAATAGATATTGAAAATGTGTTTGGAACTTGTTCAGAGATCATTAATTACAAAAAAAAAATATTCCACGACCGTATATTTTACTTTATATGTATTTGGAATATTTTCTTCTTCCAGAGTTTTCGTCTTTGAATAACTACATATATATAAAAATGAAACTTATAGATAACAAAACAACCCTAAAAACTGTACAAAATAAGTTCCGAAACGTTAAGTAAAAATTAACAAATTTACTAATTATATTTTATTGAGAAAATTTGCTGTAAAAAATTTGTAAATTTAGTTTAATTGAAATCTTTTCCCAGTATACTCCGCAATTCTCTTCCTCATTAGCCTAGAGGTAGATTTTGACGGTGTTCAACAGGGAACCTTTTGACTTTTAAGTAGTACAAGTGGCATCTAGAATACAGACCGAGTCCATGATCCATAATTGTTTTTGTTTGCAAGAATTTTTATGTGGTTACATTTATCAAAATCAAAAACATAACTTTTAAGTTATTTCGAGTTAAATCCTTTGTGTAGTTTTTTCAAGCTAATCGTCTAATAAAAAAATGACATCTTGTTTATTGCTATGATATTATTATTTTAGAAAAAGTTTCAAAATGAAAAATCAACAAAAGTCCAATTATTTTATAATTAGTATAACAAAACAGTGGAAACTATTATTTAAAAGAAACAAAATTCATTTGATTTGCAACAAATTTTTAATTAATACCTACATATTTATATAAAACAGTCCACATCCCTTTTACGGTTCGGCGTTATATAATTTCTTGTGATTTCCCGTTTCTATTATTATATTATCGGTAATTTAAAGTTTTTTGTATATTTTCCTTCACACCAATAATTAAATAAAAAAAAAAGTCATTTCTACACAGTCGCATAATGGTTAGCATCTACCTGACCAGCAATTGGGAGAACTGACAATTTTTTTTAAATTTTTAATTCTGTTATGAAATGATAACTGACTTTGAATCGTTTAAATATTATGTAATACTCTTCAACCGTAGGTAGTATTTACCAGAGAGTAACTAAAACTTTTGCCCTTTTTTACTAAAGATTATCATGGAGGGGAGCACTCTATACTAAATTTAATGTACCTGTGTGCCTAATTAATTCATGTACCAAATAATGTCAGGGGAGTCACATAAAAGCTTTCTATTAAATTGAAAGGGTACAATCCGACGACTTCAAAGAATATTATATGTACATAGGTACAAATTAAGTAGGCTACGTAATAGAAATGTCAAGGTAAAGGGTACAAAATTCAAATAACAATATTTCAATAAAACAAGTAGATCTATAACGTCACACAAGAGATTTCCTTTCATTTAAGGGTTTTTACCGCGTGAGTTTTTCACCAACAAAAAAAAAAAAACCTTATATATACGGATGGTTTGATATAAAATATTTACGGTTGAAAAACACCATATGCATTTAACATACTCTTACCTTTATGCATCCCAGTGTACTTATCCTTAAGCACAGAAAACTCGTAAATTTTCCCAAAACTCTCAAACATTGGGCGAAGGTCATTTTCATCCAAGTGTCGTGGTATTTGTCCGACAAATAATTTTACAGCATCATCGGTTGGTAGAGTTGACGCGTCTGTGCTGTACAATGTATTGGTGGTTTCAATGGTCGACAAACTTTCAGATAAAGAAATAATATTATTTGCCGTTTGGCCCACCAACATATAATTGGGGGAGATTTCATATTCTGTTAATGCTGCTGGTACAGGGTGATTCGGCGAACCAGTTGGTGATGTTGGAATTAACATTTTGTTTTTATTTATTTATTTTTTTTTTTTTTTTGTTATTTTTTAGTATGAGAAGGCCTATTTTTTATTGTTATTTACCATGATCGAAAATTGTTCAATTTTCATTTTTTATTTTTTCGAATTGTTTATTTTATTTTGGGCAATCGAATTAAATGGGTTTTTTTTATTATTCCATTTTCTCCGGTTCATATGCAATAGATCTCTTTTATTTTCATTTTTATAGGATTTTTCACATAATACAGAAAAAAGTATAAAATTTTATTTGCATCGTAATTTTGGCGACAATACCCATTGCCTTCTAAAGTTGTCTTGAACAAGACGAAAATCGCGCGGGAAATTGTGTTTCCTTTACTATATCACAATATCACACAAAGAAAATCAATATTTTCCATAGAAAATCCTTTTTAGTGTACATTTACAAACCGGCAAGTATAAAGGTATAACGAATTACACCCACACACACACAGAGGCAATCACACACATAAAGTATCTTATATAAGAGTGAATAATTTCCATTTGCCTCATGCCTTTCCATGTGCGTAGTCCTGACACACTCCTTATTTTGTTTCACTATGGTTTTTCCACTGTTTGAAAATAACACACCACTACCATATTATTACATTCTATGATCTACATATTTAGTCTATATTCTCGCAGGAGATGGAAGTTTGATTTTTATACCGTTTACAACTTTACATCATCGGAGTTTATACATATAATATGTAGCACATTTTTGTTATGTTCAATGTTCACATATAAACTGATTAAACGTGGTGGTGGTTTGTATAATTAAACTGTGGGTGAGTTTTTATTGTTTATTTATGTTAATATTTAGGCGGCGATAAAGTTATTGAAATATTTTTGTGGCGTTTTTATTCTTCATTTTGTGTGTACAGCAAACCATTTAACAAGTTAATATAAAAAAATTTAATATAAAATGAAATTTTTTTTTTTTTTCGCTTGAAATAATTTAACGTTTTAATTTGAAGTGATATTTATCTATTCTATCTACATGCATATGTATATACATATGTAATATATACTCGTACGTAATTAGGTATCTAAAATTTAGTATGTATTTCATTTATAATTATGCTGGAAAACTATATAGTAATAATTTCTGGCTAAAATATGATTTCTTGTAAAGTTTTTGTAATAAAACAGATACTATTTTTTAGTTGCAATTGACATTTTGTATTTAAAAATTGATTCTATTGAAAAAGTGTTGTTATACGTTATTCTTATAAAATTTAGAGAATTTAATTCGAAGACTTTGCTATGATTAAAGAATGTCAAATATTTTCACTATTTGTAATTTAAAATAATTAAATTAATATTCAATACCAAAAACAATCTACTGTAGTCCACCTTTGAGAGAGTTCAATTAATAGATTACATTGCTTGGTGTCGCGCAGACTGGTTATTTAATCAATATTTAAATATGATCTATTGGACACACCATCAAGTATGCAATTCTACACTATTTTCATATTAAATATTATTCATTTTGACTTAATGGGTGAATATAGACCAAAGTAGTTCGAGAACACAGTTTCAGTGTTTCAGCTAAACTTCGTTTCATCATCATTGTACATATTTGTATGATATATGTAGATAGCAATTATGTGCATCATCGATGAAAATTGCGGTAATTCATGTACATACATATCTACATATATCATTTTTTGATCAATTGCGCCCAATTAAATGTGTTTTAGCATAAAACTATCAATTTTACAAAATTTAAATTTATTTTCTGTTTTATATTCAAAATGATTTTTAGAGAAGAAAGCCAGTTAATCTACATAAATATACGAAATTATCTAAGATTTGTGACTCAAAAGACATTTTAAACTAACGTACTTCTTCTATGAGGCTAAATCAATAAATCAATGATTTGAAATTTAACCGAATTATTAGAATTTATCAAATTTCTATTCTAGTTTTTAGTCAAAAATGGTAGACATACTAAGAGACGATGCGATTAAGCGCCAAACTTGCTCGAAACGTATTTATTACTCTTTAAAGTGGAATCCAAACCATTTGCTCCCAATAAAAACTAACCAGGAAATAATCGATTTTAATTCCAATGAAATGGACTAACATTTTGATTGACATCTTTTCCTTTTTCATTAAGGATTAGTTTCACTGTTCTCAAGTCTTACCATAATAGTCTGTGCCCTTATAGTTTTACCAAACAATTAATCTGATCTGATGTTACGAGTATATGTATTAAAAAGAAGACTCTGGGTTCACGCACCAAATAAGTCGTTATTTTCTATAAGGGTGTTAAAACTGTGTATCCTAATGCAGTCATCTAGTATTAAATCAAAGATTTAAATATAAATTCCTACTACAAATTACTATTTAATTTTGCTTCTACTTGAAGCAGAATTTTATTTGAAATTTTTCGATAAGAGATTTATTGAAACAAGCACGACATAAGTTCCACTTTCTATTCAAAGCAAAAATTACAAAAAACTTTAGCGCCGTTTAAAAAACATAAACACATACATACTAAACTTTACCCCCTTTGGATTGTTGGCCTTATACGGTATTAATTTAGGACTTTTTGACGTGGGTATGCAGTTATAAGTAAAGATTATATGATCACTATATGCGGTATAAGTCATATATATCACAACAACTTATCACTAAATTTTGTTTGTGTCATTAAATTAATTTCTGTTTACTGTTACTTATTATTATGTCAGAAATGTGCAAATAATCGAGAAACAACAATAAAACTATAGGCCAAAACACGACGGCCAACAACTTGACGCACACGCACGACGTTAAAAACACACAATAATGCGAATACGGAAAACTCTCTCTTTTTACAATTTGGTGGTAATACAACGTTCACGTTTATACTACAAATATATAATATATGAATGTATGTATACATATGTATATGCTTATACAATACACGCATATACACAAATACACACAATACATTGTTAGGAAAAGTATACAAACAAAAATATCAGATTGTACATACGAAATTTAGAAGGGTAGCTCCGAATGAAGTGAGTAGGTGGTTTTGGGTGGAAAAAACATAAAGGAAAGGGAATGAAATTAAAAAAAAGGAGACGAAAAGTGCTTGATTAAAGCGAACAATTTAACAATTTAGATATGAAAGCTAAGATCTACATTTTCTTTATTAATCCCATAAACATTCACTAATAAAATGGATGTACAGAATTGTACATACATACATATGTAGGCTAATGTTAAACTTTGGATATTTTATGTTAATCTAGAAAAATCACAAATAATACAACGCATTCATAATGTGGTGTATTATTTGGAAATTTCATCTCATTTCATTTCATTTGATATAGTAAAATGTAAAAAAGCTGGCATTATAACGCACACTTAAGTGAAAAATATTATACAAAAAACCAGTAAAGAAGAAACAATTGGCTACAACGATTATAATATACCCGTATGAGTACTTATTTATAATCTACGACTTTGTCCTAGATATTATTAAGAATTAATTGCAGAACTTTTTGATCATGAATTAAATCTTAATTTTTTTATTCTCTTGTTGGTATATATTCAGTTTTTCTACATTCCGAAAATATTTCGATAAAATGAATGCAATATATAAAAATTAGGTTTACACAGTACCCCATCCTCTCCTATAACTTGTCCGATGCAAAAACAATAGAGATCTTACTCTAAAAGTACTTAATATTCTGTCAAAATGTCAGCTCTCTAACTTTTAACCGGAATCTTCATGAATGGTGTTAACATTTTTTTTTTCTACGATCAATATTAAGGGGCGTTACAAATTTCGTACTGAAGTTATAATTAACCTTTGATTAAAAATAAATATAAATCAAGAAAAACGGTGGAAAACCTATACTACATTTAAATTGATCATAATACTGAGTAATGAATTTCAAACAACCTCCTCCAAACCCTCCCGAAAGGGTACTGCAGTGCTTTATATGAATAGGCAAAATATTCCACTGACTCACTCCACGAACAAAAAAGGAAGTAGGTACTCATATATAAAGTAGTATGTGTTGGTATAATTAAGTTAAGAGTGCGTAAGGAGCTATTGAATTGCAAGAAATCAAACATATTTAAACATACTATGTACATTAATTATTAACACTAACAGGACTACATAAATATATTGTTCAAGTGTAAATTGTAAACATTTTGAATTTAAGTTCTCAATTTGGTCTGAAACCAATGATAATAATTTATCGTTACTACTGTGAAGATGTAAATTTAGTGTTTATTTGATCATACTTGTGTATGTAATGTACAAGTATATGTATGTATGTATGTATAATATAATACCTCAAAATAAACTACATCGTCGCAAAAATTCACCTGCAATCATTTATCTATATCTACAGTCGTTCTAACTAATTTTAATCATATTCAAATCGACTCGATGTCGGTCGTTGATTGATTGAAAATCGAAATAACCGCAAATGATTTGATTTCACATTTGTTATACATATATTCCATACATAAATCTTGAAACATCAGAAATTAAACAACACACTTACATAATATCTAATTTTGTATAAGATTTTCAGTGGCGAAGCTTCTATAATTTATAGGATACACATTAAACAGTATTTAATATAAGCCTAAGCCACTTAATGACGACTAGATTTTGATTAGATTAACAGGCCTTTTCTGTGCTATGAGCGATTTTGGGTTCTATGATAGAAAATCATAGAAAACTAAAACCATTCTAAAATTCGCTCATAGCTTTTTATCATAATTGGTATTCTAACAAAATTTATCACAGAACTGATTAAAATTTTTTCATCAACACTGTGGTGAATTTTTGAGCCTATAAAATATAAATAAAAATGTTGATTTTTTAATCGTATTAGTGTATTTTGTTGTTGTGAATTTTTTTTATTAAAATATTTGATATAAATATTTAAAAATAATTACATCAAACGTTCTTTTCACAAATTTTATTAAAAAAATACACTCAGAAACACAGGACTGTCACTTATGATAATCAATTATGGCTGAAATATGTCCAGTATGTCGATTTTCAGCTATGAGCGCTCATAGATTTTGGGGTAGAATACACTTTTAAGTAAAAACTATCATAAGGTGAATTTAGAGGCAAGCTATGATAGATATGGCTGCTATGATAGATATGGCTGCTATGAGCGATTTTAACTTTGCACAGAATAGGCCTGTAAATTCTAGGTAGACATATCCTATGAAAAATCTATTTGATAATAACCAAAACCTTATAAATGTTACCACTACAATGTTATAATATGGGTATGTTTAATACAAGAGTACTGAAGATTTTATTTAATTTAAATAATTATAAGCTGCATTACAGACAAATGAACACATGAACATATGAAAATATATTTATTTATTTTTGAAAGAACAAATACTTTTCTTAAAATATGTAAGTATTTGTTTTCTATGCTTTCAAAAATTGGCATTCGTTAACTTTCGTTTCACTGACTTTTTACCCTAAAAAATTCTACATACAAAATGTTCGCTGCTGACCGATGTCTCTTAATTAATTTGGGATAAAATGACGCTATATTATTGTACATACATACACATATGTATGCATATACATATATACCTACATGCATATTTATAGTTTCTTAAAAAGAAAAATGTATCGATTTGTCGGATTGAAAGTTAGTTTTCGATTAATCGAGAAAGAACATAATTGGGTCTAAGAATAATAGTGTTTCTATTAACCAGACACATTCATTAATTATTTTATGCATATTTCAAGTTAGTATACGAGTATAGTTTAAATTTAAACTATATATGTGCTGCCATCATAATGAAAATTATATTTTTGTTTAAAAAAAAAGCTTATGAAAATGAAAACTCCAGCTTTTTCTTGTGAGCTTGAAGATACACTTAGTACTAAAATAGTATTCAATTTTATTTGTTTTAATGTTATATTGAAAAGGAGCTTTGAATTTTGTTCTATGATTTTATGTTAGATCTAAGCTTAACGTAACGTAAACAAATTATTTCTAAACCTAAGGACTACAGTAGGGACTATATCTTTTACGTTAAAATCTCTGTTTATATTTATTCAATTGGTATTTCTGATGGTATTAAGTTAGTATTTATTATTGGATATGTACGTCCGTGAGTACGTACATTCTTGTATTGATTTTTAAATAAAGACTGTTGGCGTCAACAAAATTGTCCACTTACCAAATTTGGCTCATAGATTGGGAAAAAATTGATTTCGTCAAGCTCGCCTAGAAAAAGTTATGTGACACTGAAATTTAATCTTTTAATTCATTTAGTTTTATAAATCCATCCGACGTCCTTTAAATTTCTTTAATATTTACTTTAAATGGCGGGGTGTTGACTAATTTTGAAAATTTCGCAAAATTAAACACACGCTTCGCCAGCTAATGTATCTCAAAATATAGCATACCACTCGGTGCTCCAGCTAAAACTTGACATAAGACTATAGTTGGAGTTGTAAATTCATAGAACGACATTGACAAAGACCTTTAAACCATTCCCAACATATTATATAGGAGTCCGATTTAAATTATTATTAGGTACTACAAGTTTGATAAATACCCGAAGAAAGAAGTTAGTGTACTTATATTTTTCTGCTCATTAACTTTTCTTTAAAAAGATGAAGACATTTTACAAATGTTCTTTTGTTAATTTATTAATTTTGGTTTTTTAAAACCTCGTAGTAGTTTGTGGGACTGATCTATAGGTAAAATTCCCTCTCTAAATGGTAGTTAGTTACATATTTAGTTAGCACATAATTGCCCATATGTTTAAATAAGTTCTTATTATTATTAATAAATTAAACGCATATATTTAATTAATTTCTATTCTTCGTATTCATAAAATATTATTTTAATCCTAATTTCAGACAAAGTCATTCTATTAAAGCTCACACTGGTGAATGTAATTCAATGCTTAATCTACTAATATTGAAATGGTGAGTATATAACAGAAAACGTAAATACGTACTATAACTATACTAAATATATTATAAGAAAATGGGGCCCCTTATTGGAGACTTTCGAAATACAGCTGAATACATATATATTTTCTGGTCGAAATGATACATGCGCTCAATATACCCCCGATGAAAATAGCCCCTAAAAATATGGTAGAGATACACACACACACACATATAGTTTTTTGTTATGTACTAACTTCCCCTTGTAAATTGCGCACAACTTCTTTCACAGCTCTAATTTTTTTTTTCCATAACAACAACAACAACAAAAATCTTAAAAATGCGTAGAAAATTCATCTCAAGACATTTTATTATCTTATGTATTCTGGATTATGTAAATACATACTCGTATAGTATATTTGTTGATTGTTTGAAAGTAGTGCTTTCCTATTTATTTATACATACATATGTATGAACATGCTTACATATATGTATGTATGTACAACATACAATGTACTTATAACGATTTTCCCTACAGTGTAAATTTTTGAAATAATATAATTTAATAATTAATTTATTTTCATCATCTCAACAATTAATCTATTATAATTACCGGAGTATAACACAAAGAAAAGCTTCCCGATCAATAAGCTTAACTATTATCAAAGAAGATTACTGAAATAAAATGTGTTTTTCATATATACTGAAACTAAATCCAATATGTCTAAAATGCTCCCTCTTCCATCCACTGTAACCATTTTCTGTAAATTTGTGACTTTACGCATGATGAAGTTTTAAGAAATTGTTTGATCAAATTTGTATTTTAAGTGAAAACACAATGTGTCGGTTTAAACGGAACGGCCCTTGAAGTGGACTTCTTTAGTAATGTGGTTGGATAATAATTTTTTTTTTTTTTAAATAGGGTGAAACATAAAAAAAAACAGTTTGATAGGTAATTTTTGGTAAATTATATAAATGATTGGTGGGGGAGTTTGGATTTCACTTTAATCTTTAAACCTTTAAAAACAAAACCGGTTTTGAGAGATTTATTTTGGAAAAATATTTTTAATGAAAACAGGCAAACTAATCCGAAAAAATAGCATAATTGCATTAAGTTTGCAAGTTTTCAATTTTCATATGTGTAAATAAATTTGAATTGAACTTTAAAATAATATAAAATGACCATAATAAAAAAACAAAAGTAACAAAAAATTTATTTTATGAAAAATATTAACAATTACAGGCCCAAGCTATATCTAATCACATTTGAGTAAAAAGAAGGACAGGAACATTTTTTAAAACTACGAATTTGAACAGATTTTCCATTACAAACGAAGAACACCTTTAAATATTCATAATGTCCTATAAGATTTTCGTAGAGGTATATAAAGAATATTAAAACCACAAAGATCTAACAAATTAGATGCATTTATGCGTTCAGTCAAATCAAAATATGATAATTACAAAACATCGTACAGCAAATAGGGAGTTTCAATATTTACAAGAATAGTTTTACATTTTCCATAAATAATTATTGCGAGTGTCAATCAATTTCCGAACAGAAATTTTTGATTGATTTGGCTTTGTCTTTTATATTGATGAAATAATATTGTGCATTTATTTAGTATATTTAACAGAAGTAACGTTGACTGAAGATAAATAACTTACGATTAATAAAATATCTGATAAGATTCACTATGCCCTCTCAAGAGAAAACAGAATTATGCTAACATAACGGAATAGATCAGTATAAGGAAAAAATCTGAATAAATTATATGACTGCTATAAATCGCGCTTAATATCTATGCTATATATTTAATATATAATAACTTAATAAATGCGAATTTTAAATAAGTAATTACTATACACGAACCTTTCTAGATTTTGTAGCTATACATATATAGAACATTATTCCTTTTAAATCAACTTTATACATGCAAAAATGGTGCGTGATACACCCAAAGGACTTAACGTTATTTATTCCATTATAGACTATTTTCAATCCTATATGATAAAGGTATAAGTACATGTATGTATGTATTAGGAATAAGAGCCTTTGTCTAGTCTATAAATATGTAATACATACATATGTATATCTATGGCAAACATAAATAAATTAAAGTTATTTTCTTGAGTGAATATATATATATATATACATACATACCTCTAAATAGTTAATTTGTGACGTCACATTTTGTATTTTCGTTACCTTAGATATCAACAATATTAATAAGTTTTAACTTTGTCAAAAAACTTTACCAACACAAACAAAAAATGAAAAACAAATACCAAGCCCCTTAATTATTATTTCTTGGGCAACATTTTCGCAAAACCCGCAACGATTCTATTTTCTATTCTTTATACAAGATTTAATCTTGACCAATAATAGAAATCCAAATGCTTTTTATACTTTGCGCGCCAGGAAAAAAATACCCTCAACGGACATTTTGTCACGTTTCTTATAAAAGATCTTAAATGAGAACAATAAAAATTTTAATGTTATTTATATACAAAAAATATTTAATAAAAACAATATTTATTTTATTCTATTTTCGTTTATTTTTTATTCGATAAACGTCTTATGCATCAATTCGATACTCCCTTTTTCTTGCTTTGAATTTATTAGGTAGAATTGTTTTTCGTGATTGATTAACTTAAAATAAAATTGTTTGTGAACGTGATTTTTATTTTTTACATGTAATATATAGTATTTCAAAATGAAAGGTATGTTAATCCTTTTACATTCAATACTTATTTGAAATCGACAGTTATTTATAAATATTAATGTATGAACTTTATAAGTGTAGTATCAGCTACTCTCTCAGTGATAGTTAATTTTGAAAATTATCTCAATTATTGTATTAATTTTTTAAATCTAAATATCTGGTAAAACCATAACCAAAAACTCTATTCTATCCAAAAACAAGATTCTGGTTAAAACAAATACTAATACCAATAAGTACACAGTTCAAAATTTTATTTTTGTGTACCTACAAATTTATTAAAGAATTACTCAAAACATTATTAGCTAGCACAAGTAGCACCTAATAGTGATGGCTCCCTATTGTTGAAAAATGATTGTAAAAATAACTATGTATGTATTATGATTGAATTTAAACAGTTGATTTTTTTCACCTACTAATAAGCGTTTTTAGTAGGTCAAGTCTGCGCGGGTAGCAATTTTCTAGATAGTAATGATTGCTATTTCTCATTGAATTACAATATTCATTAAAAGCTCAAAGTGTGCTAAAAATATTTTTATAAAAAAAATAGCCAGCATACAAATGAAAAAATTTTGTATACAAATAAAGTTGCTATCAATAGCAATATTGCTATTTGCTACGCAGACTTTACCTACATTAGATTTGTGAGAATCCAAAATAGAAAACGTATATGTGTCTTGTAAATTTCAATATACAATGGAAATTATAACCCAGAGAAACTCGAGCAGTTTTTAATTTTCTAGCAAATAAAAGTTAAAAAAAAAAGAATTCCCTTTCTGTAAAACAAATTGTAGATACAAAAAGAATTTAAACTTAATTATTTAGAAAGCCTTTCTTCGTCTGTTTTTTCGTTGAATGTTATATTTTTATACTACACATATACTCGCGCTCTTTCTGCCATATACATTAAATTTATGATATGCAATGTACATATATATATATATATACATATATGTAGATAAATATCTAACACCAAACTGCACACCTTTCAAGCAAAAGCAAATACTTTGAATTATATTGTATTTACAGGATAATGTTTTGATATTACACAAAGTCATATTAAAATTTCTTGGAGTTTACACAAGAAAAAGTTTCAGCACAAGTTTATAAATGTAGATACTTTTCCTACTATACAAGTATATATATGTAAATGTATATGTATATGTGTAAAAGTCGTTATTATTTATTATATAGATGCGAAGACGCGTGTACAAAGATTACGGACTGAAATTTTTGTTTTCTAATTTCCTTTATATAAATAGAATCCTTAGTAAACTGGTTAGAAATTAAAATCCAATCTAAGCCGAAGCCAAAGACATATTTCAGACATTTGACTATGTCGTGTGTACTAATTTTTATGCTCTGTGTATGTACGCCATTTAAAACATTTACAAAGGCTTGCCACAAAATTACCCCAATTATAAACACAAATGTTTGTCCCTTGGGTCACATAAGGAATGTGTACATCTACTTAAGTTACTCACATGTTTGCATATGGGATATATGAGTGTATACCTATATATATATACATATATATATAAAATGTGGAAGAGGATCTTTCCGTAGTATATATATTTGGATAATTAGAATTCTCTTTCCGTTCTAATTTAGCATATGACAAGGATGATCCGTGCTTAGTCAAGTTTTATAACAAAATTTAATGAGACGAATATGAAACTACATAATCATTATTTCTTAAACAATTATCTATTATGTACATATGTACGTAATTATACGTACCTATATACAAACATCTTATTCTCTATATATCCTTGAACTTACATACATACATACTTTTTGTACATATATACAAGCAATTTTACAATTTTTCTTCAATTTATGTATTTATCTTTGCCCCCATTTATCTATTGGACATTATGCTTTCCGGTAAAGTTTTTCGTTTTTTCTGCATTTTATCTCAAATTGAGTCAAATAACTTCTACATTGCTGCGGTTGCATTTCTTGGCAACATAACAAAAGCTCCGCAACAGGCGCCCACATAGTTTTTGTTTTTTTTTCATTTTTGTAATTTTTTTTTAACAAGACAGAAGGGACTACTCTATTCAATTTATATATTTATGTTGAGGTAATATAAAGAATATACTCGTAATGTTACAATGTATAGTGTAGATTGGACAATTTTACATCATAATATTACATACTCAGGGCTATTCCCGTAAATTGTTGTTAAATTTATCGTCATGATGTTAAGACAAAAACACGCACAACAATTTAAGAACCTGTCTTTAGTTAACATTAAATTGGTATTCCGGTAATCGTACCAGGCGTT